>ML779750.1:225869-242830 GCA_009831015.1 Picea engelmannii | reverse complement strand
GAGTTATCTCTTGGCATTGTATTGGCTATCTATAATAAGGAAGTTTTGCTGGGTTTTCTCCCCCATGAGGGTTTCCCAGGATAAATGATCTGTCTCTTGTGATTGTGTATTTCTCAGTGATCCTATCTTATGCTATTGTTATCTAGTTAAATGAAAAGAAATCTAATAATAGCTTAAACCTTAACATGGTATCAGAGCTAAGCTGAAGAGAGCATCTTTCACAAGAGAAAGTGAAACACGTCATTGTTGGCGTACATGCAATTTAGGGCTTTTTGTTGATGAAGTATTTCAGCCCCAAAACCATCTAGAAAAGTGTGCCCTTCCTCAAGGATCACTTTGGCATACTCAACACAACTTTTCAGTGGCTAAATCTCATGGAAAGTGAAACCCTAGTTTCATAAAGTATCAGAAGTACCAAAAAACCAGAGTACCAGAAGTACCAGAGTACCAGAGGTACCAGAAAACCAGAAGCACCAGTCCAAAAATCCGTTGATCAAGTTTGAGGGGGTAAAGTTGGATTTTCAGAAATCTGACTGCACCAGCTTACTCGCCTCAGCTCAGCGCATCTATCCCCTAGATCCGAATTTCAAAATTTGAAGTTTGAAAAATTAGGGTTTCCTCATAAAACCCTAAGTTGCAGTTGCAGTTGCAGTCTCAGAACCAGTTGTAGTATCAATTGCAGTTGCAGTTGCAGCCATAGTACCAGTTGCAGTCACCCTTGAAGTTCTTAAGAGTTGGTGATCATTACCACTGCTACCATATGGTGCCTCTACATGTAAATGTCGTCAGAGGTATGTACTCACACATGTTTAAATGATTACGTTTTAAAGGGTATTTGCAGGAGAAGGGATCTCTTGCCATAGATCCAGAAGGATCTCAATATCCAACACATTCAGAGGAATGATCCAACCCAGGTGTGATTATTCTGATATGCATCTATTTGTTATGACATTATTTTGATCAATGTTGCATGTTGTAGCTATGACCATCATTCTAACCTTTGATCAAATTCTGAGTCAAGGTATTAGATGGATTAAAAGTTGAGATCGCAGAGCTTATCCACTAACCCAACCTTCTGTCAAGATAGTGTATTGTCTCAGTACAGAAGATAGGTTGAAGAAATCACTTGTCATCTTGAGTGAAGGAGACTTGGAAGAAAAGAAAGCACTCATTCTTGAGGACAAGGCTTCAGGTCCCAGGAGAAACCTCGTGTGCTAGTTCAAGGTTGCCATGAAGGAATGTTCGATCACAACACTATAAGAGTGTTGACCTCATTTCATATTGTATCTCTTACTTTTGATCTTTGCTTTGACAAGCCACGAATGATAGCTCTAAAGGAGTTACTGTGATGATTACTCATGCTATTTCTTTATCTGTTATTATCAAAAGGATATTATTCTTTCTTGTTTTTTTGTTGACCTTGTTTCAGGTCACAGGTGATAACCCTGAGAAAGCTATAGTGAAGGTTGCAGAAGGAAACATATTATATGATACATGAAGCAGACTATGTACATGACCATATACACTCATGCACCAAAGAAGATGAAGAAGAAGCTATCTCTTGAGATTCAGAGTATCTCATATGAAGATTGATTGAAAGGAGCAGAAGGCTCCAAAGATGACCGAACATTAGAATGGGAAGCAGACCTCGTTTGAAGCCTGACTGGATGTGAGATGTTGTGAGAAGACTAGATCGTAACTTTAGAGACTCCTAGGAGATATGAAATCTCCAGGATGATTCGCTTGTTTCAATGACAAAGAAGGAAGCCAGTCAGAAAGACTAGGATATGGATTCTTCCGTGATAAGAGAAGTCAGTATTGACTTCCAATATTGATCTATACAGATCAAACGTGTTGCAGATGTACAAAGCCTGATGTATGTCCAAAGGATTCTCCGAGTAAAAGGGAGAAGACTATGACGAGACACTTATTGAAGAAACAGTTCCAGTACTTATGAAAACAACCAGAACAACCATGATTCATATATAGTATGAGATGCAAGTGGAGAAATTCACATATTTAAAATTGAGTAACAGTTGGTGCAGTACACTAGTTGGGTCATGGAGACATGACTACAATGAAAGATAAAGTTACCTCCATGAAAGAAGAAGAGCTATCTTCAATATCAGTGATTGAGCCACTCTCAGTTTTAGATGAAACTATTGCCATGATAGAATAAGAGGAGTTACTCTCATATTTTAGCAGCCACAGTGAGAATGAAGCAATCATTCTCAGCCTCAGAGCAGCTGCAGGTGCAGAGTCCCAGATTCCAGAAGGAACAGTTAAAGAGAGAGTAGGGGACATACTCCCAGACAATGAGACAGATAGTGCCTTACAAAAAGCACATAGAGCGAGCACATAATTGTGCAGATTGAGCTGCAGTTGAGCAAGTGTACCGGATTGGTACAAGGTAATGAGAAAATTTGATTTGAAGATTGAAGATAAAAAGACTCATGTTTTCCAGTTGAAGAAGGATTTGTACGTGTTGAAGTAAGCTCCTAGAGATTGATGTGGCATAATTGACAGTTTCCTGACGAGATTTACCAAGAGTAAAACTGATTCTAACCTCTACTTCAAGGTTATGAATGATGGGCCGGTGATATTGTTGTTGTATGTGGATGACTTATTCTTAACTAGAGAAGAAAATCTCATCACCGAATGTAAGAAGAAGATCGCTTCAAAATTTGAGATGAAAGACCTTGGCCTAATGCATTATTTCTTAGGTCTTGAGGTATGGCAGAGTCCAGAGAGAATCTTCCTTAAACAAGGGAAGTATGCAGTCGAAATCCTGAAGAGATTCGACATGTTGGAGTGCAAGTCCATGAATACACCCATGGAAACGAAGTTGAAGCTAATGGACGACACTTCATCAGAATTGATTGATACCACACTGTATATATAGATCATTGGATCACTGATGTACCTAACAAACACCAGACCAAATATTTGTTTTTCCGTGAACACCTTGAGTCAATTTCTGGTAGAACCCAGACATGTTCACCTAGTTGCTACAAAACATGTGATGAGGTACCTTAAAGGTACATTAGATTGTGGTTTCAGCTATGATGGAGATCATGATATCACACTGAGTGGGTACACTGATTCAGATTGGGCTGGAAGTGTCTCTGACAAGAAGAGCACTTCAAGATGTTGTTTCAGTTTGGGATCAACCATGATCTCATGGTAGAGTACGAAGCAATCCAGCATTGCTCTCAGTACAGCGGAAGCATAATACATTGTTGTGTGTTCTGCCAGCTGCGAAGCTATATGGCTTCGAAATTTGTTGACCTGTCTATTCGACCTAGAGATGGAAGCAACCACGACCCTATGTGATAACCATATCTGCATAAAGATGACAGAGAATCATGTATTTCATGACAAGTCGAAGCACATAGAGATCCGATATCATTACATCTGTGACATGGTGCAGAGAGGAGCCATAAAGCTCCAATATGCTAGCACAGATGAACAGGTTGCCGATGTGTTGACCAAGCCTCTATCTCGTGTAAAGTTTGAGCACTTTCGAGATAATCTTGGTATAGTCCGAAAGGACCTCCCTCGAAAGGGGGAGTATTGCTATGTTGAGATATGCCAGCCTAGTACTATGCTTCCAGCTTAATTGTTGTGACGTAAAGCCAGTCTAGTACTGTGCTTCTAGCTTAACTGTTGTGTTGAGATATGCCATCCTAGTACTGTGCTTCCAACTTAATTGTTGTGACGTAAAGCCAATCTAGTACTATGCTTCCAGCTTAACTGTTGTGTTGAGATATGCCAGCCTAGTATTGTGCTTCTAGCTTAATTGTTGTGACGTAAAGCCAGTCTAGTACTGTGCTTCCAACTTAACTGCTATGTTGAGATATGCCAGCCTAATACTGTGCTTCCAGCTTAATTGTTGTGACGTAAATCCAGTCTAGTATTGTGCTTCCAGCTTAATTGCTATGTTGAGATATGCCAACCTAGCACTGTGCTTCTAGCTTAATTGTTGTGACGTAAAGCCAGTCTAGTATTGTGATTCCATCTTAATTGTTGAGTTGTGATTCCATATTAATTGTTGTGTTGTTTTTTCCAGCTTAATTGTTGTGTGGTGTGCCAGCTTAATTGTTGTGATGATGTGCCAGCTTAATTGTTGTGATGATGTGCCAGCCTCGTGCTGTGATGATGTGTTGCCAGCCTCATGTTGTGATGATGTGTTCCTAGCCTTTGTGCTGTGATATTGTTGCTTTTGATGTTGTATTAGCCTTGTGTTGTTATTGATTATGAAGATGTATTAGTGTTATACTAATCCATGTCGATGCAGTTGATGATGATGATGCCACTTCGGCCTCTTGTTGAAGATGATTATGATGATGCCACTTCAGCTCCTGAGTCATTGCTGAAGATGATGATGATGATATCATTTCATCTTTAATGTTGAAGATGATGATGATGTTACCTTAGCCTCATACCGATGAGGATGATGATGCTACTCCAGCTCGATGTTGTGTTGATGATGCTCCAGCCTCTATGTTGTGTTGTTGATGAGAAAAACTTCCGATGATTTATAGATACGCCAGTCAGTGTTCCAAGATTATATTGATGATGATGTCCTTTCACCGACCTGATGTTGTTGATGATGCTGTCCTCTCTCTCGCCTGATGTTGTTGTAGAATACCCTTCTTGTTAAGGGGGAGTGTTGAAATAATATAACTGCAAAGTGTATTCTAATTATTATTGTTATATTATTCATTAGATCAATCCCCTATTACGGATTGATCATGTCGGCTATTGTAAAAGACCAAATCCCCTTTTGTGGATTGGTCAAAACATAATTGTAATAGGCAGAATAAGAAGTCGGCCCCAGAATATATTAAAGACGCCCCATAATATATTAAAGGTCATTATAATCACCCAGAAGAAGAAGTTGTCCCTGCCAGTGAAGAGACACCTCCGTCCACACGTGCTGGAGTTGTATAAATAAGGAGGCTAGCACCTCATTTAGACACACACTCACTTATTCATTTGAGGAGCAAGTTTCAGAGTTGCAGTCGGAGAAGAGAGAGAGAGAGAGAGAGAGAGAGAGAGAGAGAGAGAGAGAGAGGCACATTCTTGGGAGAGGAATTTTTGTATTTTTTTGAGTTATCTCTTGGCATTGTATTGGCTATCTATAATAAGGAATTTTTGTTGGGTTTTCTCCCCCATGAGGGTTTCCCAGGATAAATGATGTGTCTCTTGTGATTTTGTATTTCTCAGTGATCCTATCTTATGCTATTGTTATCTAGTGAAATGCAAAGAACTCTAATAATAGATTAAACCTTAACACTATCCAGGTCATCATGCTAACGCACCCTTCCATGTGAGATGTACGACCATATGACCTATATAGTCAGCTACCACGTGGCACTGTACGGATTGTACAATCATCAAATTTTGCCTGTTCGGCGAATGAGAAGACCGTGATATCTTGGTCATACAACATTCGTTTGAGCTCGTTCAAGTTGTGTTGGGTTCATATCAATGAGGCCTACACACACGTCTGTTTTGAAGCCATTCTGAGCAGTTTTATTTTTAGGCCTTCCTGGACCCATTTTGGTCCCGAGATCCAATTCTGGATCATACAGTGCCAAACTTCACAACTATATAAAATAATGAGAGTGATGAGGGTCTCAAAGAGGAGTTCCATCTTATCTCAAAGCCAAAGGTCCGTTGATTTACAATTGTTTTCAAGGCCATAATAAGCTTTCCACCCTTCGTTTATCCTTTTCTCAATACTATAGTTTCAATTAAGCTTTTGTTGAAGATCAATTCTAAGATATTTGTAGGAATTCATTTCCTCCACGTTGTTGTTGTCATACATAAAATTAGCGTAAGTGATACTTTTGGATTTGATTATCACGACCTTTGTTTTGTCAGTGTTAACAATCATACTCGTATTAGAGCAGAAATCCTAGAGAATTTTTAGTTGCTTATTGAGATCAAAAGGACACCTCACCATAAGAACAATATCATTAGCATAAAGAAGAAGGATGGTGACTATTTCATCTACAGTCATTCTAATACAACCCACTTCCATTGAAAAACCCTCTAAATTTTTTATGGATATATCAAAGAGGGTAGGGGATAGACGACATCCTTTCTTAACACCTATATTACAATCAGTTTCTTCCAACCAACGCTTAGTGTTACTAAACTTTGCAATAACGTTCTCGTACAACCTTATAGAAATAATTCTCAACTCTAAAGGAACTTTTAGTTCTTCTAATCTATTCCTTACTTTCCAAAGAGTAAGGATAACAAGCTCCAATCTTCCCCTAGTGATGGTCTAATCATCTAAAAATAGATTGGACGTGAATGGCTTGCATGCTAGCTCTAGTCATTCTAGTGATTGTGTTGACACCTTATATCTTCTTTTGTATGCATGCATGCTTTATGCACCTTCCCTCTCCTCTAACTGTATCAACATTTAGTTGTCTCTTCCCTTATTCCTTTTTCTGCATTAACTTTCCTATGTTTTCTCACTTTAATAAGTCAAACCATGTGTACATTTTAGATATTGAAACAAAATACTTTCACTTGCCTTTTATTTTTTCTATTCAATGCCCAAACTTTGATTCCTATATATCTAACCTCTAACACAACCCTTTATTTAATATCACTTTATTTATCATAAGGATTTAGGACCCCTAACATATTATTGAGTGTAACTTATTCTAACATTCGATACATCCCATGGTCATTTGTGACAAAGTGTTTCCTATTGTATGGGTCGACATGTGTGCCTCAATTCTATGTCAAATGACTTATGTAATAACATTTGTTTGTGCGCCTTTTAACAGAAGAAATTTTGACAGAACAAAACCAAGCATTACATATCTTTTGTGAGTTGTGTAATATGCACAACTCTCTCATCAATGTCAGTTTTGTCGATCGGATTTTGTCAATGAAAAAGCAACACCATCATTTGACAACAACATAGCTCGTTGTCTCTCATCAATGAGTTTCTATTCATTCCACACGAAAAAAAAATTATATTTTTCTACAATATACACCTTGAAAGCTTCAAAATATTTTAACTTCTTTTCTCTAGCATGCTCATGTCTACAATGTTGTTGTATGATACCTCTCAATGCTCATGAAATGTATGTCAGTAACAACTTATCATTGCATGGGCCTTGTTACCTCACCCATGCTATTATTTTCCCTACCAAACAATCATATTTGTTCATATGCCAAACATGATTCACCTTCAATCTATCAACCAAGCATGAATCTCTTGCCCAAAACTTTTCTTCATGAGTTCAATCGCAAACTCTTAGAATCTCTCCCCATCTTCGGCACAATATGTTGCCTACCAATTAACTCTCCACCATTTCACCTACATAACTTTTGACAACCTTTATTGTTGACCCTTGATGATGTTTTGGTCAAACTCGAAAGACAACTACTATTCAATTAATTTCACTTTTTCACATTTTCATGTCGTCAAAGCCACTCATCAAACCACTATCACCGATTTCACTCATCACTACCTCTTGTGTATCTATTCAATTTTTTCTATTTGAGATTTTGTACCAATGATCTCATCAATTGTGTGCATAAAATGTTTCTAAGTCTCAATGTTAGGATCTTCAAATATAGAAAAAAATAAGATATTGAGTAAATAAATTACATAATTCACTTCTCTTTCTTTCACTTATAGTAGTTGTATGTGTTTTTACTTATGTGTGACTCACTATTCCATTACCTATATGAACTGTAACCTTACACACTTGCCTCAATTGTGCCACAAATATTGGCCACGTCTATGTCAATGTGCCCACAATGGTTTTTAATCGTTAACTGTGACTCCCAATTGCCTTGATGGTGAGCTCTATACCACCAACATGCCAGCCATGGATTTGATATCATATTAAATTACACTCGCTATAAAGTTGTGGAGAGAAAGGGAGTGTTATTCAAGATCTAAAATGAGATGTGAAACATTAATGTTTGATGAGTGACACAATCATGGTACACCCAACTAGCATGGTGTTAAAACATAATTAATTTTAACACTTTACATTCCTTATTTAATAATATGATATGTGACTTTATCACATTATGTGCTAAGACATTTCATTATTTGATACTAACTACTAATAAATACAATGATACAACTATTACGCTATACTAACTTCTTCTTTTTTTCTAGGTTACAAAGCCTGGGGAAAACCCCCGAGTACTTCCCCTCATTAAGAGGATGGTACCCAAGGTAAACCCTAGAATCTTTAGGGCACAAGGCAGATCATCAACAGGACTCGAAGCCCTTACAACAATATACTCGTTATGAGCTCAACATGTCTCCTGTGAGAATTGAACCCAGATAGGGAGGATAATGAAATTAGTCCCAACCACCTGAGCTAAACCAAATTGACACGCTATTCTAACTTTATCCTCAAACAAAAAAAAACATATGAAAAAAAATTGATTCAGTACCAAAAAATGTGAAAAAACCCCACCTTACATACAATATTCACAGAGCGTGACCGTTACTCTACCTAACACTAATAAAATATCTAGAAATATTTCAAAGAGACATAGGGAATCATGAAACTTAGATGATGGATCTTTGGAAATGTTTTGTTATATCTTGAAAGAACATTAACGATCTAATGAAAATTAGATAATTATCACTTGTAATAGTGTAGAACAATCTATTCATTACTCCACTAAAGAATTTGGTAATAAGATACCTATTATGTACTCTTGTGAAGCTCTACCTCAATTGCCCTCAAATGCTTAGCATGTAAGATCAAGGAGACTAAGGACATGTTTTCGCCTACTAAAAGCTAGAAGTGGAAAGCAACATGCTCACATTGTACAACTTATAAAATACCTAAAATCCATCCATAAAAAGTTGTCCTTTGAGAAAGTAAAGCCCACTAATTAGAAAGGTCACAAATCTCTAGCAAAAAAACAATAATGAAAGCAATTGTTGACAAATAAATAAAATTGATATAGTATTATTTGTTTGGATGAGCTAATTTGAAATTGAAGTAATAGAGAAACTCTTTTGGAGAGAAGCAAAAAAAGTACACCCTCATTTGCAAACCTTGTTAAATTAAAACACAAATTGAGTCATAGACACTAACTTTCCTTCCCAAAAGACTAATACAACTTATATGCTTTAAGTTCAATTACCGTTTAAAGCCAATATTTCACGCATATTAAACGGGTGCACAACAAAAAATTACAATAATTGGCCAAATGTCGATTTTGATTGATTATATCTAAAGTGAGATTATGTACTCTTGCGAAACTCTACCTCAATTTCCCTCAAATGCTTAGGATGTAAGATCAAGGAGACTAAGGACATGTTTTTGCCTACTAAAAGCTAGAAGTGGAAAGCAACATGCTCACATTGTACAACTTATAAACTACCAAAAAGCCATCCATAAACACTTGTCCTTCGAGAAAGTAAAGCTCACTAATTAGAAAGGTCACATATCTCTAGCAAAAAACAATAATGAAAGCAAGTGTTGACAAATAAATAAAATTGATATAGTATTATTTGTTTGGATGATCTAATTTGAAATTGAAGTGATAGAAAAACTCTTTTTGAGAGAAGCAAATAAAAAGTACACCCTCCTATACAAACCTTGTTAAATTAAAACACAAAATAAGTCATAGACGCTAAATTGTCATCCCGAAAGACTAATACAACTTATATGCTTTAAGTTGAATCACTATTTAAAACCAATATTTCATTCATATTTAAACTGGTGCACAATAAATAATTAAAATAATTGGCCCAATGTGGATTTTGATTGATTATATCTAAACTAAGATTTTAGTGAAATTTTGCATAGTGATGTCAAAGTATCCACTGCATAATGATGATGTTTAATAAAATCTAACAAGCACGGTTATTAAAAAAAATACTCTGTAATATGATATGTATCTTATTTTATCTTTAATAAAATATAGCAAGCACCGTTATTAAAAAATACTGTGATTAATTACTAGAAAGAGAAAACAATAACCACCCTACAAAGTCATCTTCAGAACAATATGAATAGGCAAGATTGAACCATAAATGGTCCACCATCCAATCATAGTTTCAACCTACCATTCATACTTCCAGGCAGAAGTTTGTATGTTGGATTATGTCCGCCATCAACCAGTGGTTAGGTTAGCCCATGCTAGTGATATCTATGTGGCTAGAGGAAATGGAATTTTGAATTTATTATGGCCAAGTTGATTGACAGCGGTGCCAGTGGTTACCCTACGTCATCCAGCCTCTCTCTTTATCGTAGAATAACCTAGTACCTGTTGCAAATCTTTGTGGGTAATCAATGAAATCTTATTTCAAATTAATATATACAGTAATACAAACATAACATTTGAAAATGAATATGCCAAAAACAAGTATTCAACCAATCTCAATCTTGACATGCATAAGAAATTTTCTTATCAATTGAAGGAACTCAACAGTCATTAAATGTGCAGTTTGTTCCCAAACCCATTCATCCAAAAGTATAATATATGCACAGATTCAAAATTGAACTGTTTCCTTCCAAAGAAGCAGTAAAAGGTGACACTAGTATGCATCAAGTATTTTCCCATGCACTGACCCTCACAAGGAATTGAAGGTGGATAGGCAATTTCTGAGAAACTGTTCATAGCCTCTTTTACACAAGATGTAGCTTCTAGTACTTGCACCAAATCTAACATCGTCCAAATCATTTAAGACAATTTCTTGGTCGCTTTCAAGGAGAAGAGTAAAGTCTGTCTGCCCCTGAGAACAATGAGACAACAGGAAGCATATGCCCTACAAGGGAAGCTGCAGGTTCAAAGGTATTGGCTGCATAGTTAAACTTCCACGCCAAAATAGTGTCATCTTGTGGAATGCAAAGTAAAAAAAATCAGCAGGGCTATAAAATGTTATAATATCATCGCCTAGATTTCACTTAACAAAGAAAAACACAGGTGATTACAGAGGGAAAGGCAGGAGACTTACTTGTGTTTCAGCAGAAAGCATTTGATTAGCAACAACCAGGGCATCAACTTGTCCCTGGGGCCATCTAAAGATAGGTATGTCATTGTGAGAGTATTCCATTAGCCAATAGGATAATAGCGGAGTGGTTGTATTTAGAGTATGTTGAGAGAGAAGAGTACATGAGGAGCTGCAAATGTTGGATATATGAGTGAGGGTCACTTTTACATGAAGGGGTGACCACAGTAGCATTTCAACTAGATGTCGTTGATTACAACAAAAGTTTTACAACCTCTTTCACCCTCTCTCAGTCTCTCACAGAGTCTGTGAGACCCATTTCCATACTATAAGTTCACCCTTTCCGTCACCAGTGAAAAATAATCCACCAGGTCCAATCTGAAATGCTCGCACCTCGTTTCTAGAGATTACTCTACCTCATTCTTTAAACCCGAGACAAAACACATAAATGTTATTTTACCAAAAAACAACCAATATGAGAACATTAACATGATTGATGGTCACTGACTCACTACACAAATTTCAAAACTAACATTGTGAACTCCATAAATGTGTGCATGAAAGATTTCCTAGTCCTTGGAATATTTTTAAAACGGGTAGAAAATGACCCTGAAATGGAATTCCAGAATGCAACCTGCTGCCATTCTCAGAAAAAACCAAAAAACATTTCAAGTTTCTAATATTTTAGTGGGTGTTCTCCTGTTTTATCCTTAGCCTTTTACTGTTATGGATGACTAGGAATTTGCATCTACGAAATATTGAAAGAATACCGTGAAGTATGCAGAAAAAGATCCAACCAATAGCATGAACTTGAGAACATGTTTACTTACGATGGCAGGTGGTAAAGCCGCACACTATTATCATTGCAGGAACAAAGCAGAACAGGCTTGGCTTGTTCATCATTCATTCCACACAGCGCAAGAACACCCTGTGAGAGGGGAAACCAAAATAAATTAACTTTATTTAATTCTGAGAAAAGAAACATAAACCTGGCATTTAATTCTGGCATTTTCTGGTGACTGGATAGGATTATTTGATTCAATTCTTGCACCACACATAGAAAGAAAAATATCATTTATTTATATGGCCCTGTAGCATTAGAACAAAAACAATAAAACAGACCAGTTCAAATCTACAAAATATCAGATAATCTGTGCAGTTAATATTCCAACAAAATGCATCAAATTTTCCTCCCACGATAATTTAAATTAAGTGGAGATGGCTCTCCAGGTATATGTTGTATCACTTCCATATAAGAATCCATGGAGAATCCGTTATCACCTCATATGGCACGAGGTTCCACCTGTGATTTTCATCACAAAGGATTGGTTTGCAGCATGATATATATGGAGTTTTGGTTTTACGGGATGATGCCTTTGAAGAGGAGACTCACTTCTACGTGTTGGCTGATCATGTTTGGTGGTCTACAATTTGGTGCCCCCTTCATATCCATGCCTATGCTTGATGGATCGTCTTGTTTACATGCAAAAGCCAACAACTGTAGGATTATCCTTAAGGAAATTCACATCAGCCCTATGCTAGCACACATGACAGTGCTTTCTAGACAGAAGATAATGCACCAATCAGTGTAGAAGATGATGATGGCGGCAGTGTTTTTGGGAGAGAGATCAGCCTTGTAGATCTTATTTTGGAGGTTGGAGGCATAAGCAGTGCATGGCATGCACAGTTTGTAAGGGGCTGTAAACACCCATGAGGCATGCAGAAGTACAGCCATAAATTACAGCATATAACAGACAGAAATTGAGGCAACAGGAAAGATTTGAGAGGCATTTCAGTTCATGGAGAGGCATTAAAGGTGGCAGCTGTTGGGACCTTGTTGATTATATCAGATTAGTGGAAAGTGTGGTCACCTTAAAGCATGCTGAGATCAGCCTAGCAATGTGCCATTCCAAAATGCCTTTTGTGCTGCTCTTGTTGATGACTTCAAATATGAAAATATCCATGATTGATGAGCTTACTGAGACAGTGGAAAGAACATCGGTGCCTGGCTTGCAGGCTGATGATAAAAAAACGCCCTCCATGGAAGAATGGTAAATGGCAGCCACGTGTGGCTACAGGAAGATATCCTTGCCTCAGAAGAAGAGACCTCAAGCGTATCTTGAATCTATTACTATTTTGTAAGAATACTTGGTTAACATGCACACGTTTGAGGAGCTTCCAGCCTGAAGGTAACATGTGGCATTCAATGGCTCAAGGTTGGGATGCGCAGCCAATGGATGAGGGTTTGAAGGTTTCCATGGGAACAACAAAGGGTAAATACTCCAAAGAAGAAAAACGCCCACTTAGAAGTCTCTCCGAACATGTTTTTAGGAATAGGGACAGGGACCAAACTGAAATGCAGGCAGCAGGTCAAAATAAGAAGATACATGGCATCAAGAAGACGACTAGTGCATATTAAAAAAAAACAAGACTTAGGGAGGTTGGTTATGGATATGGTCAAATGAGCCATCACTCAAGGGAGGCGTTTCATTACTAGAGGGATTTGTTAGCTTTAGAAGGACCCTCAGCATTGAGGAGGTTTAATGTATCCATTACGCAAGATTTAAAGAGAAGGTGTCTTTCTAGGAGAGCGCCCAGTTTTCAAAGGAAACATCCCATATTTGGAAGCTTTAGTCAACATGAAGAAGCATAACAGCCAGCACGTATTTCAAGAGCCTTTTTCGCAAGATTTAAAGAGAAGGTGTCTTTCTAGGATAGCGTCCAGTTTTAAAAGGAAGCATCCCACATTTGGAGGCTTTAGTCAACATGAAGAAGCATAACAGCGTATTTCAAGAGCCTTTTTCATTGGAGAGATTTAAGGGGGTCCTAGAGTAAACAGTGACATATGGAGGAGTGCCCCACACTCTTGAGGAATTGGTGATTCCTTGTTTTTAATTTTCATCAAGTCAAATTGAAGAGGAAGAACGTCCAGCTTTTAGAAAATTTCAAGAGGTCCATTTAACTTCCTAATTTATGGATATGGAAACCACCCTTGTTATATTATTATTATTCATGGAAGAAAAAGTGGATCTAAAACCATTTTTTGCAATATTTTGGAAAAGGTTGTTAAGGAGGTTAAAGAGTTATGTATTTAGTTATTTTCCTTTGAAGAAGAGCAAGGATCTAGAGGACACCAGGATTATTTTATCAGTTGTTTTTGGAGAGATTAGTGAATCTAGGAAATAATGATATTTTTCTGTAAGAGGAGACAGAGCTAAGAGCCTATAAAACGCCTAGCTCTTGTCCTCGTTTCTCATGGTTCGGTTGAATATGAGATGGAACGCAAACTATAAGATCCCAGCTTGGTTGTTTAGGTTTGAAAGCAGAAGTCAAGAAGTCCTGAAAGGAACCAATGAAATATTTTCTTGCGGTATCTAGTTTCTTATTCACAAAGGTATTGCCTTAGGGTCCCTGACCTGCCAAGATTGATAAATCATAAAATTGAAGAATTGCAATATATAATAAAACGAACTAATAAATTATGTGGAAGTAACTTTGGGTTTAAAACAGAAATAAAGAGGTAACACCAACCCCATGGACTGGTTACCCATCTCTGACTTCAGATCCTAAGGCTACCTTAGGATAAGCACATTACAATGAACCTTAGTAGATAAATCATAAACAAAGGACAAATTTTAAAAAAGATAGCATTGCACTACAGTTCAGTAAACAGACCCTTGAATGGGTGAAAAGCTAATTATAAAATGTATGCAGTCGATACATATAGGAAGGATATAGATAGCATACATGTTCTTCATTATGAGTGTAAGTCACTTCGAGGGCTCCACTTGATGTAGCGGCCCAGACCTGCATTTAATGAGGTAAAAACTCCAATGAGGTTTGCGCAACTTTTTATTTCCAGAATGACACAAGGATATATCAGGAAACCTTCCTCACCTTCACTATGTTGTCTAAAGAGCACAACAAGAGAAACTGGTCCCAGCAAAGAAGAGACATTACAACTGACGTGTGATCTCTCAGGGTCTGTATACATCGAAAAGTTCCTATGTCCCAAACCTGGGAATTTGTTTACACACTGTCAGATATACAATCATCTGAAATTGGAGATACACTTCATTTTCCAGAAAGGCAGGTGCATGAAAACATTAAACCTTGCAAGGAAAACAATTTTTTTTCACAGTTCTATTATTTCTAAACCAAACTAGTTTAAGGACAAAAATTATCTTTTTGTGTAAACAAATAAAAGTAGTGGACAAGAAGCAAAGAAACTTACTCTTATTGTGTGGTCCATGGAAGTAGAGTAAAGACTGTCTGCCCTTGAGATTAAGGAGACAACATGCAGCATATGCCCTGCGAGGGAAGCTGCAGGCTCAAAGGCATTGGCAGCAGAGTTAAACTGCCATGCAAAAATAGTGTCATCCTGTAGGATGGAAAGTCAAAAACGTCAGTAGGGCTATAAAATGTGATAACATCATTACCTGGATTTTACTTAATAAAATAAAACACATGATGGAGATGATTACAGAAAGCAAGGCACTAGACTTACTTGTGTTCCAGCAAAAAGCGTTTGATTAGTGAGAGCCAGGGCATGAACTTGTGCCTTAGGGCCATCTAAAGATAGCTCTGTCGATGTGAGAGTATTCCAAGCCGTGAATGTAAATCCACTGTGTTAGCTTAAGAAAATCATTCTACTAATATCGATTCTAAGACAAAGGTTAAGCATGTTAAATTACCCTGACACCATTAGGAACACCAACAAAAAGCCATGGACCTTCACTAAGGAGGCATCCAACTTGGCCGACGTTGTCTAAGGGGATATCTGTACCCTGTTTAAGAAAGACGATGGTAAGCTTCAATGAAGATATTAGAAGAGAGGAGAGGAGTTGAGTGTAATTAAAAGCTTAAAGTACCTGCCTTGTCTGGCAGTCCCAGACTATAAGCTTGTTGTCTTGGCCAGCAGAATAGAGTTTGCCAGTGCCTGAATGGGAAGGAAAAGCAATCCCTCAAATAGGCTGCGGGAAAGAATTATTATCAAATGAATATGCAAAGAAAATAAGGAAACCAAGAAAATGACCAAACTCTAAACCAACCAAACCAGAGCATATAATAAGGAAACCAAGAAAACCAACCTGATCAAATCAATATGCAGCGCAAATAAAACCAACCAAACCGGAGCATATAATAAGGAAACCAACCAAACCAACCAAACCAGAGCATATAATAAGGAAACCAAGAAAACCAACCTGATCAAATCAATATGCAGCGCAAATAAGGAAACCAAGAGTATGCAGAGCGAATAAGGAAACCAAGAGTATGCAGAGCAAATAAGGAAACCGATAAACAATCTACCTTGTTATCGTGGCCAACGAGCTTTGTCAAGAAAGTGACATCGAAACCTCCAATAACATGGGATTGCAGATATTTGCAACATTCATCTTCTGTGTACTTGCAATTGCCTGCAAGCCAGTAAGTGCATGATTTCTGAATCTTTTTCTGAATCCGACCTCTTCCCCATCTCTGCCTATCTTCTTCATATCTCTTTGGAGCTCCGACCCTTTTGCAGTTGTGGGTGTATGTGTAGGAGCGAGAGGTTGAACTTCTTTTATTTTCTCCTACGGGTTTGTCTGAGATGATTTCCATTTCCATGGCTGCCCGTGAGATTAATCAAATCAAATCTGAGATGGTGAATTGAGATAAAATATACGAGCAAAACGACACGGTGAGGCTCTGCTCACTTCTTATGCATTAATAAAGACGGATTACATCTTTATATAGGAAAAGACTCTCCCGAGTCGGTTACATGCAAACCAAAGACAACTGGACTCTTAACTAAGAACTGACTCTTAACACGCCTATAACCGACTCTCACAATTGACTCTCACCACTGATGCTTATAACTGGCGCTTACAACTGGCGCTTATAACTAGCACTTTCTCCATTATTTCCAAGTCTCCCCCTTAATGGAGAATGGATTGACTTCTACACCTAACATCTCCCTAAACAGTTCAAACTTAATCTTTCCAAGAGGCTT
>ML779750.1:203340-222285 GCA_009831015.1 Picea engelmannii | reverse complement strand
TCCATGAGCGTCTGCATCTTGAATTTCCAGTTAATGAAGTTTGAGCCATCTAACTTGTTGGCTTCGTTGAGGTAGGTCTCTGCCAGCGGATTCGCCATCGCTGCAATTTAGTCTCTGCAAGAAAATCACCAAGGATATGCAACATTTTTGTCGAGTGCTGAGCAGTTTGTCGCTCTGCCTTTTGAATTCACTAATCCAACTATATTTCTATTATCAACTTAAATCATACATGCAGCCACCTTAATATCCAAAATCTCCACTTTTTAAAAAACTTATAACTCCCTCCTTAAAAAAAACTTTTAAAAAGTCACTTTAAAATAATAACCTCCAAAATAAACTTCACCTCACAATTCCTTACCCACTATAAGTATTAAAAAAAAAAATTCCTTAAAAGAAACCTTTGTTTTAATACACATGCATGTATTCACTTTAATAATAAAAAAATGAATATACTTTAAATGCTCCACTTTAACATATATCCACTCCTATGTAACAAATATCCATTTAATAAAAACCTTTGTTTTAATACACATGCATGTATTCACTTTAATAATAAAAAAATGAATATACTTTAAATGCTCCACTTTAACATATATCCACTCCTATGTAACAAATATCCATTTAATAAAAAAAGGAGCGTATCCACTTAATAAAAAATGTGCATGCAAACTTGAGCACGCACCACGCATGCAATCCGCTTAAACTCACGCAGGCAAATTTTCTCACGCATGGAAACTCACAATTAAACTCACGCAGCCGCTCACAATTAAACTCACGCAGCATGCAAATCGAAGCTTCTCGCAGTTCTCGCACCTCACGTTCCAGTGGCCTGCGAGAAGTCCGCACCTCACTTGTATTCGGGTTGCGGGATGTTCACACCTCTCGTGTACTCCACCTGCGGGAATCTTTCCGTTTTTCTTTGCACGAAAGGCTGAGTAGTATTCCCCTGCACCCTACCAGAGGAGGGACCTGCGAACTTCTAGAATTCTCACACTGCACTCTCGTGGCTTTGATACCAAGATAAAATATACGAGCAAAACAACACGGTGAGGCTCCGCTCACTTCTTATGCATTAATGAAGACGGATTACATCTTTATATAGGAAAAGACTCTCCCGAGTCGGTTACATGCAAACCAAAGACAACTGGACTCTTAACTAAGAACTGACTCTTAACACACCTATAACTGACTCTCACAACTGACTCTCACAACTGATGCTTACAACTGGCGCTTATAACTAGCACTTTCTCCATTATTTCCAAGTAATTGTTCGTCTTCTTGTCTAATCTAGTATATGTTTATGTTTCTTCTCGCTTGATCGTTTACTATCTGTTTCTTCTTCTTCTCGCTAAGCTCATTCAACTCTCCTATTCTCTCTTGTACGTCCTTCATAGATTTCTTTCATGCATTTCTTCCACTTCTATTTCCCATGCATGATAAACAATCTACCTTGTTATCGTGGCCAACGAGCTTAGTCAAGAAAGTGACATCGGAACCTCCAATAACATTGGAGTGCAGATATTTGCAGTCATCTTTTGTGTACCTGCAATTGCCTGCAAGCCAGTAAGTCCATGCTTTCTGGATCTTTTTTTGAATCCGACATCTTCCCCATCTCTGCCTGTCTTCTTCATATCTCTTTGGAGCTCCGACCCTTTTGCAGTTGTGGGTGTATGTGTAGGAGCGAGAGGTTGAGCTTCTTTTATTTTCTCCTATGAGTTTGTCTGAGATGATTTCCATTTCCATGGCTGCCTGCGAGATTAATCAAATCAAATCTGAGATGGTGAAATGTTCGTCTGCTTGTCTAATCTAGTATCTGTATCTGTTTCTGCTTCTTCTCGCTTGATCGTCTACTATCTGTTTCTTCTTCTCGCTTGATCGTCAAAAGCTCATTCAACTCTCCTATTCTCTCTTGTACGTCCTTCATAGATTTCTTTCATGCGTTTCTTCCACTTCTATTTCCCATGCTTTTCTTCCATTTCTATTTTTGGTATCCTTCACATATTTTTATTTTTAAGTGTGTTTTTGTTTTAGTTTCTTTCATGCAACTAATTATCTCTTGATTTTAGTTTTACTTTATTATAAAAATCTAGTGAACACAATAAAAAGAAGGAATACTACTTTGGTGAAAACATCATTTTAATAAACAAATCTCAATGGTAATTTTGATACATGTAACATATTTAGCACCTTGCATGTGCATGACATTGAAGATGTAGTGCATCATCTGCATGCACATACATCCTCTTGAATCCTGGTGACATAACAAACTAAATAGGATGGTGGTCAAAAGGAATCATTGTGCTATTAGACCACATCAACCTTCTATTCGAAAACCACAATATAAAGAGTTATTCTTAGAAAGCACATACCTCTCTAGACTTTGCAAAATCCTTTCTTAGCCCTTGCAGGATTGTTCTAGTTGAACCAAAACTCTACAAAGTCATGGCCACATAGTATGCATAATATTTTTCAAATTTATACATTAAAATGTGTGAGTGTGATAGCATACATTAAAGGGTATCAAAATTGAATGCATACATGGGCATCTATGGACATTCGCTATGATAAAAATAAAATTTGATGGCTTTTTAAGTGTAACAAAAGTAGTTTAAAGATCAATTGCAAACATTTAACTCAAGTTTTCTTATTAGGGTCAAGAATGTTTTGGTCTAACATCTATATTTTAAAGTGATGTTGGATATTTCGAAGAGACTTTTCTTACATCATACTGATCACAATTCTTATAAACCTTGTGTTTCATTCACCATCAATTCTTCGCCTCTGGATTCCCTCGTTTTTTACATTAATTAAAAAAATCCATTTGCCATCGACTCATCTACACTACTTCAGTAGAGAACTCTATTTCTTTATTACATTCATTTTTAACCACAATCTTCCATGTCCTAGTACACGTAAAACAATTGACTTTTCCTCGTGAAAATAAACCCACATCTTAATAATGTGAAAAACATAATTAGGTAGAAAATATTGACACCCTAATTGTGTATTCATTGGATAGCATAACTATGCATGCACGAGTTCCAACACTCTACTTACTCTCCAAACTTTGCTCTTGTCAAGAGTTTCCTTGTATTTTTCCCTTGTAAAACATGTTGCACACATCACATTCCCCTTAATAGCAAGTACACAAACGACCACGTTTAAGCTTCTCAAAAGAGAATACTATTGAGGATCGAGATGTGCATATCTTTGATGCTAAGGCAAAATTGACACCATAGTCAACATTAAAAATTATCACCTACGAATATGCCATTGCGACATCATGAAAGCAATTTTATACTGAAAGAAGAATGCCCCATGATTATCAACCACATGGGACCTACAATCACCTCAAACAAATATCGTTCTTCTCACTTGGCTTCTTGAAAACAAATCGTTCGTTCCTATTTGGTGTATGCTTTCAAAGGTCTAGCTCAAAATAAAAATCAATGGCCTCGACCCAGAAACATTATTACACTTATTAATACACTTTTGAGAGTTTGATACTATTCTATTTTACATCCTTATCATTTTTAGAAACTCTAAAAAGATAGAAAATTTTGATTTAAAAATAAACTCTAAAACCTAAACACCAAAATAAACTTACATGTGTGCCTTTTCTCTCAGCCTAGAAAATACCTTCCAGTAAACAAAAAATTTCACCCTATTGTTTCCCTATAGAGTGTACTTTTCACATGCAATAATGTCCCACTACCAACAAACTTATCCCAACTCAATGGGTGACTTGACAATCCTATCTCTATGATTAACCTTATATCGTCAAATCTCCTTACCAATGTTATTCCCAACAAAACTATTCCTATGTTGTTCTTACCTCTCTTTTTTCACTTGTTGATGGTTCACTTATCAAACTAGTTAACCGTGACTACCAATTTGTGCTTCCTACATCTGCATATAGTGGTTTGTGTAAAACTTCACCCATGTTTTTCCTAGGCAACAAACAATGACATCTCTGCAAATTAATATATCTATCTCTCATATATGTGATACGCTTTCACATGCTAACATGGATATTCTTCTTTCCAATGGACTAAATTTTACCTAAAGCTTTCACCAATCTTATGAAAACATTTCTTCTATTATTCCAACATTAATGTTGCAAGTTTGTCTCGCGTGACTCCTATTATTGTTTGAGGTCAAAAAGTGAGCATACATGAGAGATAAAAAGAAGAGATATATAATGTATTGATGGATTCATCGAGTACATCAACATATTTTTTTTATGTGTAGTGTAGCAGTCGTTGAACCACCATTGTTATAACTATCCTATAACTAATGTGGGTCGTTATTCCTAATGACCCTGTTCACAACACTTTATTCAATATCACTTTTCATTAGGGCATAGGAAACCTGAGATGTTATTGAGTGTTGTTTTAATGACCCTCTTGGAAACACTTTGTTCCATAACTTCTGAGCTCTCTTCTTCTGTTACTACCCTTCTTCTCCCCGAGCTTCAATTCTCCCTTCTTTCTTGGCTCCACTTTAGTGTTTGTTTCTCCTATGTTTTATTTTTCTTTCTTTTATTTGTTTCTTTCATTAAATTACATAAATCTTACATCGGTAGTGTGGAATTGTGTGGAAGCATGGATATTGGTTGATTTAGCATGGGGCCCTTCACACTATCTACTCCATCTCCTACCTTGTCAAAAACATATCTATTTATGAACTTTGCTTTTGTCGCCAAATTTCTTGGTTTGCTTAGAGCCTTGCATTATCACGAGCCGATATCCATTCGAATTCTTTTGCGGATCCAATTTAGATCTCATGCCATTGTTTCTCTTAGTTGATTTTTTAGAAACTATTACCATATAATCGTTTGTTTGAATTTGAAAATATACTTGTACCAATGTTGGGTAACATTCCCTTTAGGGAAAGTGTAACACCCTGTTTCCCCCAGCCTGTAAATATAACTTTATTGGCTAGGGACTATGGCAAACTCAAATGTGTGAATGTTTGATTTGATGGACCTTTGTATAAAAGGTTGATGAATGTAAATTATGTTATTTTAATAGATAATGGATACGTGTTGCATGACTGCTGTGAAGGGGACGTGCTAAGAGAGACCATGATGGCCAATGAAAAGGTGGTGGAGGGGACCCAGAATGGTTGCGTTAACCTCCATCGAACTGGTACTATGCTGGATTAATTGCTCAAGATTAGAACAACCCTCTCACCCAGAATGAATTTCAGTTAGGTTGGTCGGTGGGAAGACCTCCTCAAGAGTTAATGAGGGGATGGGAAAGGCTGCCCATCTATAAGGCTTCTGGACTTGGCCACGGACTGGGAATTCGAGCCACACACAATCTTGTTGAGAAAGGAAAGAAAGGAAGCGTGGTGTGGGGGGAGAGCCTACGAAGAGTGCAGAGACGAGAGTGAAAAAACTCTTGGGTCCGAGAAAGAATGGAAAAGAAAAAAAAAGTGAGTTTTGATCGCAGAGGATAGAGACTGAGCCAGGAGAAGGAGAGTAACCTTCATCCTTATCTATTCTTGTATTGGGAGAAGGAGAGTAACCTTCATCCCTAACTTCCGTTGAGTTGGAAGTAAGAGAGTGAATCGCAAAGCATCGTGGCCTAAGCTCGGGGGTGGCCAGTTATAAATCTGTTGGGAGTGACTGAGCCTATGGTTGGGTGGAAACGATCATCCCTCTCAGCAGTCGCATCACGCCTTATGGATCTGATAAGTGTTTTTATGCCTTGTGCTTTGAATTGGAAATAATGAATGTATGCTTGTATTTATATGCCTATAATGGTTTCTGTATTAAATGATTAAGTTAAGAGTATGCGCTTATTCCTTGAGAACTTTCATATCTGCTTGATTTCCTTATGCTCTAGTTTAATTCCTCAGAAGCACTTCCCAAGGAATTTCGTCACCATCCTAGAGTCGAGTGGGTACTTCCCTGATTGTGGAGGTTGAACCCCGCAATCACTGCGAGGATTGAGTCTATTAAGCTCAAGAAAGGTAGTGCATGTATGCACCGAGTCTCTGCAAGGTGGGTAAAGACCAAGACCATCTTAAGTCCCAGAGTTGAGGAATGAACGTAAGGAGTGCACGGAAGAATGCTTCCAAGTTTTACGTTTAGGAGAAAGAGTGCAAAACTCTTAAGCCTTTCATAGCCAACAGAGCTCACGAAGAGTAGGGGGATTCTCACATCGGGAGATTCGCATGTTGGCGTGACTAAACTTCTGAAACCCGAAGTTGCGATGTGACTTGGACCATAGATCCAAGGATCTATCGGGACCCTCCTTGATCGTCAGATTGGCGAGATCGGGGATTCGCACATCAAGAGATTCACATGTTAGCACGAGTAAAATTCTGAAACCCGAAGTTGCGACGTGACCTGGATCGTAGATCCAAGGATCTATCGGGACCCTCCTTGACTGTTGAATTGGTGATATCGGGGATTTGCACATCGGGAGATTCGTATGTTGGCGCGACTAAACTTCTGAAACCCGAAGTTGCAATGTGACCTAGACCGTAGATCCAAGGATCTATCGGAACCCTCCTTGACCATCAGATTGGCGAGATTGGGGATTCACACATCGAAGACTTGCACGTTGGCATGACTAAACTTCCAAAAACTGAAGTTACGATGTGATCCGAACCGTTGGATCGAGGAAAGTCGTGGACCATCGATCTGACGCAAGCAGATTAACACAAAGAGTACGAGGGATTTTGAAATTCCCTAAGGACCAAGCTCAGAAGAGACAGGCGCCTTTCAGAAGAGCATATGAGGTCCAAGAGGTGAACTTGTATCAAGTTCGTAAGCTCAGGAGGGAAAGCGTTAGTCGAGACCCATACATCAGGGCTCGCAGGAAGTAAATCGAAGGTCGAGACCTTTGAAACTTATGAAATATTCCAAGTTAGGGAAGAAAGTGAAAGCTCGAGAGGAGGAGCAACAGTGACCATTGGATCGAGCACTGTGAACTATTTGGACCATGGGAATCCACGTCCAAACAATTAGAAGAGCGCAAAAGAGGGGATCATATCTGGGCCGTCAGATCTAAGCATGAGGACCAACAACCGTTGGATCCCAAAGAAAGTGCACGAGGCCTAAAACCTTGAAAATACCCGAGGAGATGGGGGTTGCAGCAATTCTAGCCGTCCATCGGGATAGGACACGTGGCAGGAGACCAACGTTTCGTTGAATCACAAATCGAGAAATTCAAGGGAAGAATCATGGGAACTCGTGAGATACGAACTCGCGACTTGATCTCGACCATAGGATCATGGTAGACCATGGATCATTGATCTGACTCTATAGGAAGATCGAGGATTGAAAGAGTTAGGGTGGACTCACATCCAAATACCCGAGACGGGAACTTGTGATTTGATCACAGTCGTCGACCGAAGGGAGAGTGTGGACTGCATATTAGATCTTAGAGGGAGTTCACATATCGGACTTCAGAGAAGAGAAGTGAACTGCCCTCGGGAGACGTGAAACACGAAGTCCCCAAGCACTTGGTAGTTTGGCCCCGGGTTATCGGCCAACGTCTCAATCGAAGGAGCCTAGCATGAGGAGCTAGCGCCTAGAGGACTCTCCGATCAAGAAATCAGAAATCAGAATTATCGGTTTGGCCCATAGAAAAACACCTGAGGTCTGAGGTCATGAAACACCTTTTGATAGGCATGTGGTCACAGCTGGTGGTCACGTGGAGGAAGCTTGCACCTGGTGCTAGTTCACACGGGTGAAGCCTCGCAAAGACCCATGGGTTGATTTCTTAGAGATTCCAGTAGGGAAGCGAAGAGTTGTTTCAGCTCAGGAATTTTGCAGGTCCATTGACCAAGATTAGAGACCTTGGATGGAGGATTCGACTAATTCAAAAAAAAAAAAAAAAAATATTATGCCCCGTCGTGGTTGTGTTACAAATTGGTATCAGAGCATGGTTACAACACTTGCCCTGTTTAGGTTCATGGACGAGTTGCATAAAAACCACATTAAGGGGTTTAAAGGGAGATATCCTTCCTTAATCCCTTCCTAAAAAGTCTGGTTAAGCCCTTAGTATAGAAAAGAATGGAAGCTTATTGTTGTGTGTATGTATTTAAGAAATGTGAATTATGTGTTGGTTATGAACTAATATAATGTTAGCTAACAACAAGTGTTTTGTCTGCACTCAAGCGGTCGATCAACCGTGGGAAACTACAATCGTATAGAATGGTGACGTGCCACGAAGTGGGGGATGGATCCCACAATAGAGACGAAGAGTCTGACGAGAGGAGGGCGATAGAGACCCCTGTGGACCTGGCTAAGATTGTGCGGAGTCTGATGACCAAATTACAGAGCTGCAAGGCTGACAATGAGAGATTGATAAAAGAGCAAGAGAAGAAAATAGAGATTAATGCAGTCTTGTTGCAGAGTTTATCCGACATACAAATACAACTGCGGGATGGACCTGACACCAGTCATGTGGACCGACGACAGACAAAGAGGATTTGAATTCCACCTGAGATACGGAAACGTGGCCCTTTAAGTGGTCGCACTGGGAGGAGTACCTCGAGAAAGGTCCAACCCGGAGACAGGGGAAAAGCGTCGAACGAATCCTGTGGAAAGGAAACTGGCGACTCAAAGGGATCTTCTAGTAGTAGAATCAGTTCACATTCTCAAATAAAACAAAAGAAACAAAATCATTTCAAAAGTCATAATCTTGAAGAATTCAGGAAGGCCAAACCACCCTCTTTCGACGGTGAGATTAAGAAAGGAGAGGAGGTGGAGGTCTGGTTGCTTGGACTAAAAAAGTATTTCAGAGTCCATGACTTCTTTGAAAACTTGGAGGCCCGAGTAGGCATTTTCAACCTGAATGGAAAGGATTCCATTTGGTGGGAAGACCTTAAGAATGTGAAAGGGATTCATGAAGAGGACCTATCTTGGGAACGGTTTGAGAAATACTTCAGGAAGAAGTATCTGTAAAAAAATATTTCGATGAGAAGATGAAAGAGTTCTATGAACTCAAGTTGGGGAAACGCACCATAGAATAATATGTCGGTAGATTCCTTGAGTTGTTGAGGTATGTACCCTACATAAAAGCAGAAAAGGCAAAGGTGTGACGATTTATCAGTGGGATACGTAAGGACTATCAGAACATAATTGAGTTTGATGAGCCAAAGACCCTAGAAGACACTATCCGAAAGGCAAGATGTTGTAATGAATAGATTGGGCTTAAGACAAGACCCCATGAGGACTGGAAGAAGAAGAGTAGTTCGGGATTTCAGAAGAAAGGGTTTAAATCCTCAAGATTTAAGAACTATAGAAAAGATTCTAGAAGGAGCCTTCTTTCTAGAAGTGTATATCAACAAAATTTCCCCCCTCAAAGTGGAAATCAACCTTTTCAGACAGTCCCAGCAAAGACTGATAACCTAAAGAAGGAACCCTTAAAATGTTGGGGTTGTGGAGAACATCACCAATTGAGGGACTGCCCACACAGACAACAGAACAGTAAGAGATTCTACAATATCCAAGAAGCTACCACCATCAATGATGTGGCTAGGAGCATTCCACGAATCTATGCAGCCTTGGACAATAATCAAGCCGACCACCAAGGTTCAGTAGTGGAGCTGGAAGGTATGATCGCCAACTATCTAGTTTCTATTTTAATTGACCCGGGTTCTAATATGATTTATGTGGCCCCTCAGACTGTTGATAAGTGTAAACTTAAACCAATTAGACATGTTAAACTGTGGTAGAGGTCATACCATCCTTTCAATTCATCATGGGTGGATTGCCCACCCGAGTGACCCTTAACATACTTCTCCTGGGATCTTATGACTTGTTGATTGGTATGGATTGGTTGGCTGCTCATGAAACGAAATTGGACTGTTATCATAAAACTTTAGAATGTGTAAATGAAGAAGGGAGAAAGACGACCCTCCAAGGGATTCATAAGCCTGTCTCAGTGAGGCAAATATCATCCCTTCAAATGAAAAAGTATTGCAGAAAGCGGTGCTCCTTATATGCCATACAGGTATTAGAATCTATTGAGAATGACAAACCAAACCTAGAGGATCACCCCATATTAAGAGAATACAAGGACGTGTTCCCAGAAGAGGTACGAGGTCTACCTCCAAGAAGGGATATTGACTTCTTAATAGAACTTACGCCAGGAACGGTACCAGCATCTAGAACACCATACAAGATGAGCACACCAGGGTTGGTTGAGCTCAAGCTACAACTAAAGGATATGATGGACAAAGGCTACATCTGACCCAGCGTATCCTCGTGAGGAGTGCCCGTCTTGTTTTTGAAAAGTAAAGATGGCACACTCCAACAACTGTGTATAGATTACAGACAACTCAATAAGACAACCATAAAGAACAAGTACCCCTTACCAAGAATGGATGACCTGTTCGACCAATTGGGAGGTGCTTCCATCTTCTCAAAGATTGACTTAAGGTCCGGATATCACCAAGTCCGGATTAAGGATGAAGACATCCACAAAACAACCTTCAAAATGAGGTATGATCACTATGAATTCGTGGTGGTGCCATTTGGGTTAACCAATGCCCTTACCACTTTTATGTGCTTGATGAATAATGTACTTAGCAAATTTCTGGACAAATTTGTATTGGTTTTCATTGATGATATCCTAATATACTCCAAGAACACGGAGGAGCACAAAGAACATCTTAGACTCGTACTTCAAGTACTAAGAGAGCATCATCTCTATGCTAAGTTTAGCACGTGTGACTTCTTTTAGAAGCAAGTCCATTACCTAGGCCATGTCATTTCTAAGGAAGGGGTGGAAATGGACCCCGATAAGATCAGATCTATTATGGAATGGCCTACCCCAAAGGATGTATCAGACATCAGATCCTTCATGGGATTAGCAGGATACTATAGAAGGTTCATAAAAGGGTTTTCCAAGATTGGTTTTCCAATCACTGCCCTTCAGAAAAAGGGGATCAAATTCATTTGGACCTCAAAATGTGAAGAAAGATTTAGGGAACTGAAATACCTCCTGACCCATGCACCCGTGCTCAAAATTGCAAACCTGGATAATGATTTCCTCCTGTGTACAGATGCCTCCAAGGAAGGACTCAGAGGAATCCTTATGCAAGAGGGATGTGTAATTTGCTATGCATCCCGTAAATTAAATGAGCATGAGATCAATTATGTGACCCATGACCTAGAGTTGGCTGCCATAGTACAGGCTTTAAAAATGTGGAGGCACTACCTCCTGGGAAGGAGATTTGTGCTTATGACAAACGATTGTGGGTTGAGGCACCTGTTTGATCAACCAAAGCTCAATGCCATGCAAGCTAGGTGGATGGCTCTTCTTAGTGAGTTTGATTTCGAAATAAAACACATCAAAGGAAAGGAAAATAGGGTGGTCGATGCCCTTAGTAGAAGTATAAAAATGATTCATCTAGTAGCAATAAGCACCTGTGAAACAGATGTCAGGGAAAGAGTCATAAATGCACAAGAGACAAATGCATTCTTCAAGACCGTGACCTCATACCTAAGACAAGAGCCTGCGGGGATAAAGTACGAAGGCTACCAAATTCTCAAGGAAGGGTTGTTGACTTACAAAAATAGATTGTATATTCTGAACTGTGACGACTTGAAGAGATTCATAATGGATGACCTGCATAAGAGACCATATACTAGTCACCCATGATATCAGAAGATGATCACGACCACTAGGAAACAATTCTATTGGCCTGGGTTGAAGAAAGACATAGATAACTATCTAGCTAAGTGCCTAGAATGCTAGAAAGTTAAGGCAAAACACCAACATCCAACAGGATTGTTACAACCCCTACCAATCCCAGAATGGAAATGGGAAACCATCTCCATGGATTTCATCACCAGATTACCAAAGTCGACCAAGCAAAATGATGCCATCATGGTCGTGGTGGACAAACTGAGTTATTCTGCCCATTTCATCCCTGTCAAGTCAACTTGCAAGGAAATAGATATTGCCAATATCTTCATGAAGGAGATATTCATACTGCATGGCATGCCCAAGGAAATTGTATCTGACAGAGATAACAAATTTACTTCAAACTTTTGGAAATCCCTAATGGTTAGTTTTGAGACTAAATTGTTGTTCAGCATAGCCTATCACCCTCAAACTGATGGACATACATAAAGAGTGAACCAAATATTAGAAGACATGATAAGGATGCATGTAATGCATCATCCTAAGAAGTGGGAAGACTACCTACCATTGGTAGAGTTTGGCTACAACAATGGTTATCAAGAATCCTTGAAGATGAGTCATTTTGAAGCCCTCTATGGTAGACAGTGCAAGATTTCAATCAACTGGAATAATCCAGTGGACAGAGTTACAATCGAACCCGACATGATGAAAGAGATGGAACAACAAGTGATCCAGATAAAGCAAAATTTGAATATTTCTCGGGATAGACAGAAAAGTTATGTCGACTGGAAAAGAACTCCCCTAGAGTTCAAGACATGAGACCATGTCTACCTCAGAGTTAGGCCCAGGAAGAGTTCCCTGAGAATGGGAGCCTGTGCCAAGTTGGCACCTCAGTATTGTGGACCCTTTGAAGTCTTAAGTAGAGTGGGATCTGTAGCCTATAGGATAGCACTTGCTCCCACAGTAAAGGCACATAATATTTTCCATGTTTCATTATTGAAGAAATATGTACATGATGCTAATCATATAATTGTCTGGTCTGTGATCCAGGTGAAGCTAGAGTGAGAATTCCTTCCAGAGCCCCAATGCATACTATACATGAAGGAACCCTCACTCAAGAACCGAACCATTGCATAGGTCAAGGTGCAATGGAAACGCTTTGGCCCAGATGAAGCTATGTGGGAAATAGAAGATGCCATGAGACAGGCATATCCAATTTTGTTTACTTTTGTACATACATATCATGTTGATAGATAGAACATTGAGGACGATGATTCCTTTAAGGGGGAGGGAATTGTAACACCCTATTTCCCCCAGTCCATAAATATAACTTTATTGGCCAGGGACTATGGAAAACTCAAAGGTGTGAATGTTTGATTTGTTGGACCTTTGTATAAAAGGTCGATGAATGTAAATTATGTTATTTTAATAGATAATGGATAGGTTTTGCATCACTGTTGTGAAGGGGATGTGCTAAGAGAGACCATGATGGATAATGAAAAGGTGGTGGAGGGGACCCAGAATGGTTGCGTTAACCTCCATCAAACCAGTACTATGCTGGATTAATTGCTCAAGATCAAAACAACCCTCTGACCTGAAATGAATTTCAGTTAGGTTGGTCGGTGGGAAGACCTCCTCAAGAGTTAATGAGGGGATGAGGCAGACTACCCATCTGTAAGGCTTCTGGACCTGGCCACGGACTGGGAATTCGAGCCACACACAATATTGTTGAGAAAGGCAAGAAAGGAAGTGTGGTGTGGGGGGGGGAGCCTGCGAAGAGTGCAGAGACGAGAGCGGAAAAACTCTCGGGTCTGAGAAAGGATGGAAAAGTGAAAAAAGTGAGTTCTGATCAGAGAGGATAGAGACTGATCCAGGATAAGGAGAGTAACCTTTGTCCTTGTCTCTTCCTATATTGGGAGAAGGAGAGTAACCTTCATCCCTAACTTCCGTTGGGCTAGAAGTAAGAGATTGAATCTCAAAGCATCGTGGCCTAAGCTCGGGGTGGCCAGTTATAAATTCATTGGGAGTGACTCAACCTATGGTTGGGTGGAAACGAGCACCCCTCTCAGCAGTTGCATCACGCCTTATGGTTCCGATAAGTTTTTTTATGCCTTGTGCTTTGAATCAGAAATAATGAATGTATGCTTGTATTTATATTCCTATAATGGTTTCTGTATTAAATGATTAAGTTAAGAGTATGCGTTCGTTCCTTGATAACTTTCATATCTTCTTGATTTCCTTATGCTCTAGTTTAATTCCCCGGAAGCACTTCCCAGGGAATTTCGTCACCATCCTAGATTCGAGTGGATACTTCCCTGATTGTGGAGGTTGAACCTTCAATCACTGTGAGGATGGAGTCTATTAAGCTCAGGAGAGGTAGTGCATGCATGCACCGAGTCTCTGCAAGGTGGGTAGAGACCGAGACCATCTTAAGTCCTAGAGTTGAGGAATGAACGTAAGGAGTGCAAAGAAGAATGCTTCCAAGCGTTATGTTCAGGAGAAAGAGTGCAAAACTCTTAAGCCTTTCAGATCCAACCGAGCTCACGAAGAGTAGGGGGATTCGCACATTGGGAGATTCGCATGTTGGAGCAACTAAACTTCCGAAACCCAAATTGTGATGTGACTTGGACCGTAGATCCAAGGATCTATCGAGACCCTCCTTGACTGTCGGATTGGCGATATGGGGAATTTGCACATTGGGAGATTCGCATGTTGGCACAACTAAACTTTCAAAATTTGAAGGTACGACGTGACCTGGACCGTAGATCCAAGGATCTATCGGGACCCTCCTTGACAGTCGAATTGGCGAGATCGGGGATTCGCACATCGAGAGATTCACATGTTGGCGCGACTAAAATTTCAAAACCTGGAGTTGTGATGCGACCTGGACCATAGATCCAAGGATCTATTAGAACCCTCCTTGACAGTCAGATTGGCGAGATCGGGGATTCTCACATCGAAGATTCGCAAGTTGGCACGACTAAACTTCCAAAAACCAAAGTTGAGATGTAATCTGGACCATTGGATCGAGGAAGGTCATGGACCGTCGATCTGACGTAATCAGATTAACGCAAGAGTATGGGGGATTTCGAAATTCCCTAAGGACAAAGCTGAGAAGAGACAAGCGCCTTTCAGAAGAGCATATGAGGTCCAAGAGGCGAACTTGTCTCAAGTTCATAAGCTCAAGAGGGAAAGCGGTAGTCGAGACCCATACATCAGGGCTCGTAGGAAGTAAATCGAAGGTCAAGACCTTCGAAATTTATGAAATCTTCCAAGTCAGGGAAGAAAGTGAAAGCTCGGGAGGAGGAGCAATAGTGATCGTTGGATTGAGCATTGTGAGAGATCTGGACCATGGGAATCCACATCTAGACAATTAGAAGAGTGCGTAGGAGGGGATCATATCTAGGCCATAAGATCTGAGCATGAGGACCAACAACCGTTGGATCCCAAGGAAAGTGCACGAGGCCTAAAACCTTGAAAATACCTAAGGAGCTGGGGGCTGCAACAATCCTAGTTGTCCATCGGGATAGGACACGTGGCAGGAGACCAACGTTTCACTGACTCACAAATCGGGAAAGTCAAGGGAAGAATCGTGGGAACTCGTGAGATATGAACTCACGAGTTGATCTGGACCATAGGATCACGGGAGACCATGGACTGTTGATCTGACTCTATCGGAAGATCAGGGATCGAAAGAGTCAGGGTGGACTCGCATCCAAATACCCGAGATGTGAACTTGCGATTTGATCACCGCTGTCGACTGAAGGGAGAGTGTGGACCGCAGATTAGATCTTGGAGGGAGTTCGCATATCATACTTCAGAGAAGAGAAGTGAACTGCTCTTGGGAGACGTGAAACACAAAGTCCCCAAGCGTCTGGTAGTTGGGCCTCGGGTTATCACCCAATGTCTCAATTGAAGGACCCTAGCGGGAGGAGCTAGCACCTAGAGGACTCTTTGATCAGGAAATCGGAAATCAGAAGTATCTGCTTGGCCTATAGCACAACACCCGAGGTCTGAGGTCGCAAAATGCCTTTTGATAGGCGCGTGGTCAAAACCGATGGTCATGTGGAGGAAGCTTGCACTTGGTGCTAGTTCAAACGGGCGAAGCCTCGCAAAGACCCGTGGTTCGATTTCTTAGAGATTCCAGTAGGGAAGGGAAGATCTGTTTCAGCTTGGGAATTGGGCAGGTCCATTGACCAGGATTAGAGACCTTGGATGGAGGATTCGACTAATTGAGGAAACATTTTTTTTTATTATTATGCCCCGTCGTGGGTGTGTTACATAAAGTATTTATGTTATTATTTAATGTTGAAGTGATATGCATCTAAACTAGTTATGTCCTCTACTAAGGATGGAGTGATATACTTAGTTTGAAGTTGGAGTGTTGTGAAAAAGGTGCTAGCTAAAACTTTAGCGTAGTAATGTTGGTGGTCAGAAACCACAGTTCAAAACAAGTGTATATTTAACTCCCCATTTCCTTTTCTTCCAGTCAAGAAACTACAGAGTCAGTGTTCCTTTGAAGGAGAGTGTTCAATGTGACATTTTTGTCAAATTGAACAATAGACATAGTCATTATCGCATTTGATTAATGAGAATAGAACCATTGGGAACGTTTTCTCATGAAACTGCCTTTATTGGTAATTGGAAACCAAACTAATAGGAGTTGGGGTAACTCGACAATGATTCAAGAAATGTCATACATAAAATAAACCATTGAAAGAAAAATGAGCATAGAGACATGGGATGGTGTTAAATAATTCAGGTGCATTGTTATATTCTCAGTCCAATAAGCAATTGCAAGGACACCAATTGAATTTTATTAATTCCGCGGAGGATATGTGTTGGTGAAACGAATAGATCCAACCAGCCCTCATTGTTCCTAATCTTGGCAATAACATTCTCATACAACCTTATAGCAATAGATCTCACCTCTAAAGGAAATTTTAGCTCTTCTAATCTATTCCTTACTTTCCAAGAATAAGGATAATGAGTTGCAATCTGCCCCTAGTGATGGTCCAATCATCTAAAAATATCATGGGCATGAATGGTTTACATGCTGGCTCTCGTCATTCTAGTGATTGTGTCAAATTTCAGGTGTTTAGGAAACATTGTCAAATTTTGGTTCCTTTAAGTCACAAAATGAAATAATGAAATGTTCCATGATCAAGGAAACACATTAGCTTTGTATTTTCATTGGAAGCATGGATAAACTAAGTATTTCTAAAATTGATAATTGAAGATATTGAAGGTTATCCTTTGCCAGTTCTTAAGAAAAATAATCGTAGGCAGGAGAGCAGGCGATATGGAGGGAACATTTTTTTCAACTTGATTAATATCCAAAACTTAAAAATTTGTTTCGTTGATCTGTAGCTTGAACAAACAAAATCAAAATTACACGAAATTTGAATTTCTGGATATGTATTTGTATCAATGTGATGCACTACGTGAGAGAAGACTTAATTCAACAATTTGAAAACAAGAATTATTACATAATAAAGTAGAATGTGGAGCTACATGATTAAGTTAAAAGAGGGAAAACTTTGCAAAAAATTGCCAAATTCAAAACTAACTAAATGGATCATCATACAAACTTTGTACATCTATCAAAAAAGTGTAAGATGTTGAAAATTGATATTTTTATACACCGCCATTGGAAATGACACAACCCGGGTGCTCCTATTAATTGATATGACAATGCAAACCCATTGAAAAAACTCTAGCACAAGAAAAAATTGCTCAAGTACAAGGAGGAGAGAAATTCCAAACATACAAAGATTAAATAGAAAGATCTCACGATCTTGGGGGATGTGTGTGCAACTTCATGCAATAAGCTTAAAATAAAGCAAAAGGACATATTAAGAACAGAAAATGCGTAATTTTCATCTAATGAATGATGTTTTTAAGCACCAACCGTCTATCTTTGTGGAAGAGGAAAATCCCCCACCTAAATGGAAATGTTGTCACTAAAACCTTGATTCTCAATCACAATGTGTTCAGTGGGTTGAATATGTATTTATGGTTTATTACAAAGTTATATGTGGTAAATTAAAATAATGTAATTATTAAGAGTATCAATAGAGTTGCCAGGTCAACTATATCATATGAATTTAACTTATCAGTTAAAGTCAAATAATAAAATATTAGAGTTAGAAAATTTCTAAAAATGCCCATATCAAATTATTGGTACAAATTTTACTATAATATACTAAAATATTTGTTATTTAACTAGCCCGCAGGGGTGTAGACCAATTGGTAAGTGTCGTGTAAATGGAAGGAAATGTAAAAAGGAGGTCTCAAGGTTGATTCTCACCCTGATTTACCCGTGCCCTGTGCTTGCGGGTTGTGTGGATGCACCTGGAGGTTATAGAGGTAGCATATGGGAATCAACCCTGTGTCACACGAGTACGAGAACTGTGAGTTGTCGATTCCGCCAGTCACAAAAAAAAAAACCAAGTTATTTAACCACCATTGTTATAACTAGCTTATAACTAATGTGGTTCATTACTCCTAATGACCCTGTTGACAACACTTTATTCAATATCACTTTTCATTAGGGCATAGGAAGCCTAAGATATTATTGATTGTTGTTTTAATGACCCTCTTGGAAACACTAATGATCTCTTCTTTTGCTAGTTCCCTTCTTCTTCCCAAACTCCAATTCTCCCTTCTTTGTTGGCTCCACTTTAGTGTTTGTTTCTCCTATGTTTTTTTTTTTTTTTTTTTTTTCCTTCATTAAATTACATAAAGCTTAAATTGGTAGTGTGGCATTGTGTGGAAGCATGGGCATTGGTTGATTTACCATGGATCCCTTTACACCGTCTACCCCATGTCATACCTTGTCAACAACATCTCTCTTCATGAACTTTTCTTCTATCTCCAAACTTCTTGGTTTACTGAGAGCCTTGCATTATCATGAGTCGATATCCATTCGAATTATTTTGTGGATCCAATTTAAATTATGGGCCATTGTTGTTCTCAGTTGTGTTTTTAGAAACTATTACCATTTAATCGCCTGTTTGAATTTGCAAACATTTTTGTAGCAATGTTGGGTAACATTCCCTTAAATAAAGGCATGTATGTTCTTATTTAATGTGGAAGTGATATGCTTTTAAACTATGTATGTCCTCTACTAAGGGTGGAGTGATATACTTAGTTTGATTGTTATGATCAAATGCCTTAAAAATGATAAAAAAGTCAATGAATATAGTCCACTTCGAGGGGGAAACCTTGTTTTACAATATATCAAATTCAAAATATAATATGAGATAAGATAATATGTTCCTATGACTAGGTCTCCTTGGCATATATATAGGAGACAAAGGTACAATTA
>ML779750.1:123646-160236 GCA_009831015.1 Picea engelmannii | reverse complement strand
CATCAAGGGAATCATATAAATCAATTACTTGACATCAACCAATGACATCAATCAAACCAAACCATTTACATCAATGACATATGATCCAACAATCTCCCAAGTAATCAAACCATTGGCATCAATGACAACATGATCCAACAGCACCCTCTACTCCATTAATATAAACTTCAGGACCTTGTTCAATGTCTTAGTTGTGCAAGAGAAGTTATGTGTCAAGTTTATGCCTCTTTTATGTGTTTATGTGTGAGGTTATTTAAAAGGTTAAATGTTGTTTAAATAAATACAATAGAAACATAACATGCAGTAAAATATAACCAACAACTCACAATAATAAGAACATGATAAAGGAGTTCACCCCCAACTGGGCTACATCTCCTTGAGCCTCCATCAATGGACTAGGCTCTTTAGGATTAGTTTGTCAAAGATTATTTTACACACTATTTTTCAACTCCAATGGATTTACTAACTGTACCATTGGGTTCATAATACATAAAAACCCAAAAAATGACTAATAGAACTCTGAAAACGGACCATGGCTCATCCGGGCATGACCTCTTCTACATGTGGCCTTGAGCTTCCCTGAGCTTCCTTGTGGAAAAAAGACCTGTAAAAGTCCTCAAATTCCTCTAAAACCTGTCCCAATGTGTTCAAAACATAACAATTAGTCAAAAATGACTATTCAGTCACAGAAAATAGACTTGGAATCCTCAATGGTGGCCCTAAGCTCCCTATAGCTCCTAAAACTTCAAGGTAGAAAAACCTGCAAAAGAAGTCTCCAAATGGCTTTGAAAACTATGCCAATGGATTCAGAACATCCAAAAACCCCTAGCTGGGCTTTTTCAGCACCTCATTTGGCCAAAAACTAAAGAAGATAGGCCTCCTGCCATTTTCCTCCTCCAAGCTTGTTGTCTCTGGTTCGCCAATTCGTACCTCCTGTGTGAGTAACCTGGCTTCTGGGCATTTCTCGTGTCTAAACCCAGCACATGCATCGTTCCTGTGAAATGCACGAAATTGTAGAACAGTTAGGGAACCTAGCCCCCAAACCATGGAGGTGTTGGGCGCATGGGGGGAACATATGGCCACGTCCCAACGCAAATTAAGGGCTCCATTACAAGTTTGGTTGTGAGCAAGCCAAGTGTCGGGCACGTGGCTATTGTTAAAAATCCCGTGCTCCATTTTTTTGGTGGCACGTGAATTGGAAAAATGGAGGGCGCATGGAGGATTTCCATTGTAAATCCCCGCGTGCAAGGTTACTATGGTCATATGTATACGCGCACAAAACCAAGGGTTGGGGCTAAGCCCCATCCCGGACCCGCGCTCCATATAACATTTGTTTTAATTTAAAAATAATGCAATCCATAATATGGTAAGAACCAAAGTGTGGGTGCGTCGGTTGGGCATCCCTTTCCAAATCTTTGCATGCATAGGGAGGTTCAGGATTCGATCCCCACAAACTCCATAAATACCTTTTACCATAAACCAAAACACGGTGCCACGTGGCACCACCCAATTGGTCAATAAAATGCCACGTGCCCTAATTTCATTCATCCATGTGTCTGCCAACTGCCAACTCAGCACTGCCATGTCAGCACTTGCCACATCATCATTGCCATGTGTTGGGTCGTACACCTACCATGTCATCATGTACTGACTGTATAGACTGTACAGTCAACAATTTTTTTGCTTGTTTGGAAAATCGAACAGAACGCAATATATCTCTCATCCAATGTTCGTTTGACCATGTTCGAAGTGTGTTAGGTTCGTGAGGACGAGGCCTACACTCCTGTTTGTTTTGAAGCAATTCCCGACACTTTCATTTTTGGGCTAAAATTTGACCCCTGGTCCAGATTTTGATCACACCTTCCAACTGAAAGGCTTTTGGACCCACAAAAGCTGATGATTATCTACCTGAGCTTCAATACTCATTTACTTCCAAATTCTATCAACTGATTCTACTTGAAAAGTCTTTTTTGGCAATCACCTGGGTACCTTGACATGCCTTGCACTACAACTGGATATGTCCCTCAACCACTGTTCTCTGGCTGCTGTTGACCCACTGTTCTCTTTGTGCTTGGAAGACTAACAACCTTCCCACTGAGAATCAAGTCCCTCTTGTGAACTCTTTGGCGTCAACACAATCCACTCTACAATGGCTGCAAAAACTTTCCTGCGACATCTTGTCACAAACCAAAAAAACCATCAATCTTGAAAACAAACTTGATACAAGACTGAAAATGATGCCAACAAAGTCTTTTTTCTCTTCAAGCAAACGGTCGCATCTTGTACTTCATCAAAGTACTTGGCATTTTCTGACATCTTAGTGTACTCAATATCGACTTACAAGCCAACAAACACCATCGACTAAACATAAGTCGAAAAACTTGATTGACACAACATAGTCGTCAAGACAACATCGACACAAGTCGAGACCCATTTGAAAAACATCGACATTCCAAAATGACAAGTCGACATTCATGACACACAACCATGTCACAATCATGAGTCACTCAATGAAGTTATCACAAAGTTCACTATTTACACATACAAAATCACATGCATGTGCATAGCTCTTCAACTCTCCTTCAAGTACAAACATAAGTACATAAACCCAAAAACATGTGGGTACATAAGAGCCTAAAATGAAAAGCTAAATGGTTGTAACAAGTGAGTATCATACCCATCTTTTACATCCTCCTGGCGAAGTTGTGCAACAACAAGAATGTCTTCAATAGATTTGCATTCACATGCAAACTTGCATCATACAAGTTATGATAAACTGTTGCAACTTGTCAAACTTTCAACAGAAAAGCATACATAAGGCTGAAAATTGCATCTACAAACAAAGAAATGCAAGCCTTACTTGTTCAAGAAATCTAACCATTTCTTACCAAGCCAATTCAGTGGTGACTTTTTCTGCTGAAAATCGTCTTCTTGTGAATCATCTTGACTCACATCGATGATGGAATCTCCTCTTCCATTCTTGCCAATCTCTTTATCCATCTACTTCTCATGTTGTGGATGAGTGGTTGGATGCAATGTCCAACATTGGTCAATGAGATGACCCCTCTTCTGGCAGTGAGTGCAAATATTTTGCATCCTCTTTTCAAGTTTCCTTTGCTTGGAAAGTTTCATGAATGTGGTCAATATTTTCCAACATTTTGAAACATGATGCTTATTTAAACCACAATATGTACATGGACTTTTTCTCCTATTTTTACATTCAAATTTACCATGCTTAACATAATCAAAAGCAATTGAATGATAGGCAGAAATATACCTTGAAAATTCACCTTTGCTCTCTTTTGAAGACCAACAAAGATGTTCTTGTCTTCATGGCTTTCACAACTCTCTTGTTTCCATCATTTGCATTCATCTTGAACACATACTTTGCATGCTTGAGGGATTGAACTTTCAACAAAAGTTCTTGAACATTCACCTTTATCACCTTCTTGAGGAGGTGAATTTGAAGAGTTACTAGCTCTCTTTTGAAGACCAACAACAATGTTCTTGTCCTCATGGTTGTCACAACTCTTTTGTTTCACACATTTGCATTCATCTTGAACACAAACTTTGCATGTTTGAAGGATTGAACTTGCAACAAAAGTCGTTCTTGGAATTATTTCCCTTGTCTCCTCAACTTTTGAATATGCTCCATATTTATGTTCATATCCAAGACCCCTATACTCGGGCCTCTCCTCAACAACAATAGGCTCAAAAATGCCTTGTCCATGCTTGCCTAACTGATCAGAATCTAGACCAGGGGTCAAATTTTAGCCCAAAAATCAAAGTGTTCAGAATTGCCTCAAAACGAACAGGTGTGTATCCCTCGTTGTCACCAACCCAACACACTTCGAACGGGGTCAAACGGACATCGGATGAGTGAGATATCGTGTTCTGTTTGATTTTCCAAACAGACAAAAAAAATGTTGATTGTACAGTCCGTACAGGTGATGACGTGGCAGGGCCATACCTCACATGTGGCAGTGCTGACGTTTCAGATGCTGACGTGTCATATGCTGACGTGGCATGAGCTAAGTTGGCAAGCATTTATTTGACAGGACACGTGGGCGAATCATATTGAGACACGTGACATGTTAATGACAAATTGGGAGGTGCCATGTGGCCCAGACATGGGCTGCCATGTGGCACCGTGATTTGGTTGTTTGTTTAAAAATATAGTGGAGTCTGTGAGGTTCGAACCCCGAACCTCCACCATAGTGCAATGTCTTAGCAAAGGCCGCCTTGCCAATGAGCCATGTTTGATTTCTTATAATATATATCATTTGATATATATTTAAATTTGCATGTTATATTATTTGGGCCCATCCAGGCCGGGGCTTATCCCAAACCCTCGGTTTCTATGTGTGCCATATGACCCAACCACACGGAGGTTCGCACGCACAGATTTTCAAACGGTTAAAACACCACACGCCCGACATGTGTCGCGCTCACGTTCGATCATGCAAACGATGCCCTTTTATGAGCTGGGACGTGGCCATATGGCCCCCCATGCGCCCAACACCTCCGTCTTTGGGGGCCTTAGTTCCCTAACTGTTCGACAAATTGGTGCAAATTGTGGAAATGGCACATGTGTTGGGTTTAAGCATGGGAAATGCCCAGAAGCCAGGTTACTCACACAGGAGGTGCGAATTGGCGAACCAGAGACAACAAGCTTGAAAGAGGAAAATGGCAGGAGGCCTATCTTCTTCATTTTTTGGCCAAATGAGGTGCCAAAAAAGCCCAACTAGGGGTTTTTGGATGTTCTGAATCCATTGGTACTATTTTCAAAGCCATTTGGAGACTTTTTTTAGGTTTTTCTACCTTGAAGTTTCAGGAGCTCCAGGGAGCTTAGGGCCACCATTGATGGAGATCATGCTCAGATGAGCCCAAGTCTATTTTATGTGACTAAATAGTCATTTTTGACTAATTGTTATGCTTTGAACACATTGGGACAGGTTTTAGAGGCATTTGAGGACTTTTATAGGTGTTTTTTCCACAAGGAAGCTCAGAGAAGCTCAAGGCCACATGTAGAAGAGGTCATGCCCGGATGAGCCATGGTCCGTTTTCAGAGTTCTATTAATCATTTTTGGGGTTTTTATGTATTCTGAACCCAATGGTACAGTCATTAAATCCATTGGAGTTGAGCAGAATATTGTAAAAGAATCTTTGACAAACTAATCCCAGAGAGCCTAGTCCATTGATGGAGGCTCAAGGAGATGTAGCCCAGTTGGGGGTGAACTCCTTTATCATCTTGTTTTTGTTGTGAGTTTCTAATTATATTTTGCTGCACTTTATGTTACTTTTGTATTCTTAAACCACATATTTAACCTTTTAAATAACCTCACACATAAACATTTAAAAGAAGCATAAACTTGACACATAAAGCCTCTTGCACAACTAAGACATTGAGAAAGGTCCTGAAGTTTATTTTAATGGAGTAGAGGGTGCTTGCATAGCATAACAAGTCAGCCCCCTATTTTCAGATCAGGTGGTATCAGAGCATAGTTTAGCTCATGTGATTACCATTGATAGCTAGAGATTTAGTTGTTGGTATTATTATGCAAGTTTTGTGTTGAAGTTTGATATCTTGCAAAGATGGAGGAAGCTTCAAATAGTAAGAGTTCTCATACATCTTCATTAGCCAAGTTCTTTGACAAAGAGATGTTGGAGGAGTTTCTAACCATGAGAGATGTGGTGCAAGAGATGTGAGAAGATAGGAAGGAGAGCATTGTCCTTCAAGAGTAGTTAATGGCCATGAAGGAGGAGAAGCACTAGCTTCTTGAAAAGTTGCATGAGATGGAGACTCAACTCCATGAGGCAAAGGAAACCCTTACCAAGTACATGCATGAACATGAGGTATGTAATGTTGGTTTTTCTTCAAATTCCTCTCAAGATGAATGCTTTGGTGTTTTTGAAAATCACACTAGAGGAATAGGGTCCAAGTTATTGTTAAAAATGGGCTATGAAGGTAGAGGGTTAGGCAAGCATGCACAAGGCATTGTTGAGCCTATTGTTGTTGAGGAGAGGCCCAAGTATATGGGTCTTGGATATGAACATAAAGATGGAGCAAATTCCAAAGTTGAGGAGACAAGGTAAACAGTTCCAAGAACTTTTGTTGCAAGTTCAATCCCTCAAGCATGCAAAGTATGTGTTCGAGATGAATGCACATGTTGGAAACAAGAGAATTCTGATAGCCATGAAGACAAAAACATATTAGTTGGTCTTCAAAAGAGAGCTAGTAACTCTTCAAATTCACCTCCTCAAGAAGGCAATAAAGGTGAATGTTCAAGGACTTTTATTGCAAGTTCAATCCCTCAAGCATGCAAAATGTGTGTTCAAGATGAATGCAAAGGTATGAAACAAGAGAGTTGTGACAGCCATGAGAACAAGAACATTGTTGTTGGTCTTCAAAAGAGAATGGGTAACTCTTCAAATTCACCTCCTCAAGAAAGCGATAAAGGTGAAATTTTAAGGTATATTTCTGCCTATCATTCAGTTGCTTTTGATTATGTTAAGCATGGTAAATTTGCATGTAGAAATGGAAGAAAAAGTCCATGTACATATTGTGGTTTAGATAACCATCATGTTTCAAGATGTTGGAAGAGATTGACCACATTCAGGAAACTTTCCAAGCAAAGGCAACTTGAAAAGAAGATGCAAAAGATTTGCACTCACTGCCAAAAGAGAGGTCATCTCATTGACCAATGTTGTACATTGCATCCAACCACTCATCCACAACACATGAAGCAGGTGGATAAAGAGACTGGAAAGAATGGAAGAGGAGTTTCTATCATTGATATGAGTCAAGATGATTCACAAGAAGACGATTTTCGGCAGAAAAAGTCACCATTGACTTGGCTTGGTAAGAAATGGTTAGATTTCTTGAACAAATAAGGCTTGCATTTTTCTGTTTGTAGATGCACTTTCAGCCTTATGTATTCATTTCTGTTGAAAGCATGACAAGTTGTTGCAGCTTATCATAACTTGTATGATGCAAGTTTGCATGTGAATTCAAGTCTATTAAAGACATTCTTATTGTTGCACAACTTCGCCAAGAGGATGTAAAACATGGGTATGATACTCACTTGTTGCAGACATTTAGTTTTTCATTTCAGCTCTTATGTACCCACATGTTTTTGGGTTTATGTACTTATGTTGTACATGAAGGAGAGTTGAAGGCTATGCACATGCATGTGATTTTGTATGTGTAAATAGTGAACTTGATGATAGTTTCACTATGAGTGACTCATGAATGTAGCATGGTTGTGTATCATGAATGTCGACATTTGGAATGTTGATATTTTTCAAATGAGTCTCGACTTGTGTCGATGTTGTCTTGACGACTATGTTGTGTCGATCATGTTTTTCGACTTATGTTTAGTCGATGGTGTTTGTTGGCTTGTAAGTTAATATTGAGTACACCAAGATGAAGAAAAATGCCATGTACTTTGATGAGGTACAAGATGTGACCATTTGCTTGAAGAGCAAAAAGACTTTGTTGACATCATTTTCAGTCTTGTATAAAATTTGTTTTCAAGATTGATAGTTTTCTTGGTTTGTGACAAGATGTCGCAGGAAAGCATTTTACAGCCATTGTAGAGTGGATTGTGTTTGATGCCAAAGAGTTCACAAGAGGGAATTGATTCTCAGTGGGAAAGCTGGCAGTCTTCCAAGCACAAAGAGAACAGTGGGTCAACAGCAGCCAAAGAACAGTGGTTGAGGGACATAGCCAGTTGCAGTGCAAGGCATGTCAAGGTACACAGGTGATTGCCAAAAAGACTTTTCAAGTAGAATCAGTTGATAGAACTTGGAAACAGATGAGTATTGAAGCTCAGGCAGATAATCATCAGCTTTTGTGGGTCCAAAAGCCTTTCAGTGGGAAGGTGTGATCAGAATCTGGACTAGGGGTCAAATTTTAGCCCAAAAATCAAAGTGTTCAGAATTGCCTCAACATGAATATGTGTGTATCCCTCGTTGTCACGAACCCAACGCACTTCGAATGGGGTCAAACGGACATCGGATGAGTGAGATATCGTGTTCTGTTCGATTTGCCAAACAGGCAAAAAATGTTGACTGTACAGTCCGTACAGGTGATGATGTGGCAGGGTCGTACCTCACACGTGGCAGTGCTGACATGGCATGAGCTGAGCTAGCAAGCATTTATTTGACAGGACACGTGGGTGAATCATATTGAGACACGTGGCATGTTAATGACAAATTGGGAGGTGCCACGTGGCCCAGACATGAGCTGCCACGTGGCACCATGGTTTGGTTGTTTGTTTAAAATTATACAGAGGTTCGCGCATGCAGATTTTCAAACAGTTACAACACCATGTTCCCGACACATGTCATGCTCATGTTCGATCATGCAAACAGTTCCCTTTTATGCGCTGGGACGTGGCCATATGGCCCCCCATGCGCCCAACACCTCCGTCTTTGGGGGCTTTAGTTCCCTAATTGTTCAACAAATTGGCGGGAATTGTGGAAACGGTGTGTGTGTTGGGATTAGGCACGGGAAACGCCCAAAATCCAGGTTACTCACACAGGAGGTGCGAATTGGCGAACCAGAGACAGCAAGCTTGAAGGAGGAAAATGGCAGGAGGCCTATCTTCTTCATTTTTTGGCCAAATGAGGTGCTGAAAAAGCCCAGCCCCCAGTTTCTATGTGCGCCATATGACCCAGCCACATGAAGGTTTGCGCACACAGATTTTCAAATGGTTACAACACCACACGCCCGACATGTGTCGCGCTAACGTTCGATCATGCAAACGATGCCCTTTTATGCATTGGGACGTGGCCATATTCCCCCCCATGCGCTCAACACCTCCGTCTTTGGGGGCCTTAGTTCCCTAACTGTTCAAAAAATTGGTGCAAATTGTGGAAACGGTGCATGTGTTGGGTTTAGAAATGGGAAATGCCTAGAATCCAGGTTACTCACAGAGGAGGTGCGAATTGGCGAACTAGAGACAGCAAGCTTGAAGGAGGAAAATGGCAGGAGGCCTATCTTCTTCATTTTTTGGCCAAATGAGGTGTCGAAAAAGCCCAGCTAGGGGTTTTTGGATGTTATGAATCCATTGGTACTATTTTCAAATCCATTTGGAGACTTCTTTTTCATGTTTTTCTACCTTAAAGTTTCAGGAGCTCCAGGGAGCTTAGGGCCACCATTGATGGAGGTCATGCTCAGATGAGCCCAAGTCTATTTTTTGTGACTAAATAGTCATTTTTGACTAATTTTTATTCTCTGAACACATTATTACAGGTTTCAGAGGCATTTGAGAACTTTTACAGGTGTTTTTTTCACAAGGAAGCTCAGGGAAGATCAAGGCCACATGTAGAAGAGGTCATGCCCAGATGAGCCATGGTCCGTTTTCAGAGTTCTATTAGTCATTTTTGGGGTTTTTATGTATTCTAAACCCAATGGTACAGTCAGTAAATCCATTGGAGTTGAGCAGAAGCTTGTAAAATAATATTTGACAAACTAATCCCAGAGAGCCTAGTCCATTGATGGAGGCTCAAGGAGATGTAGCCCAGTTCGGGGTGAACTCCTTTATCATCTTGTTTTTGTTGTGAGTTTATGGTTATATTTTGCTGCACTTTATGTTAATGTTGTATTCTTAAACCACATATTTAACCTTTTAAATAACCTCACACATAAACATTTAAAAGAAGCATAAACTTGACACATAAAGCCTCTTGCACAAATAAGACATTGGGCAAGGTCCTGAAGTTTATTTTAATGGAGTAGAGGGTTCTTTCATAGCATAACAAGTCAGACCCCTATTTTTGGATCATTAACCCTCTACCTTCATAGCCCATTTTTAACAATAACTTGGACCTTATTCCTCTAGTGTGATTTTCAAAAACACCAAAGCATTCATCTTGAGAGGAATTTGAAGAAAAACCAACATTACATACCTCATGTTCATGCATGTACTTGGTAAGGGTTTCCTTTGCCTCATGGAGTTGAGTCTCCATCTCATGCAACTTTTCAAGAAGCTGGTGCTTCTCCTCCTTCATGGCCATCAACTGCTCTTGAAGGACAATGCTCTCCTTTCTATCTTCCCACATCTCTTGCACCATATCTCTCATGGTTACAAATGCCTTCAACATATCTTTGTCAAATAACTTGGCTAATGAATATGTATGAGAACTTTCATTGTTTGAAGCTTCCTCCATCTTTTCAAGATATCAAAATTCAACACAAAACTTCCACAATAATACCAATAGCTAAAACTCTAGCTATCAATGGCAATCACATGAGCAGAACTATGCTCTGATACCACCTGATCTGAAAATAGGGGGCTGACTTGTTTTTCTATGCAAGCACCCTCTACTCCATTAATATAAACTTCAGGACCTTGCTCAATGTCTTAGTTGTGCAAGAAAAGTTATGTATCAAGTTTATGCCTCTTTTATGTGTTTATGTGTGAGGTTCTTTAAAACGTTAAATGTTGTTTAAAGAAATACAACAGCAACATAACATGCAACAAAATATAACCAGCAACTCACAACAATAAGAACATGATAAAAGAGTCCACCCCCAACTAGGCTACATCTCCTTGAGCCTCCATCAATGGACTAGGCTCTCTGGGATTAGTTTGTCAAATATTATTTTACAAGCTGCTTCTCAACTCCAATGGATTTACTAACTATGCCATTGGGTTCCGAATACATAAAAACCCCAAAAATGACTAATAGAACTCTGAAAACGGACCATGGCTCATCCGGGCATGACCTCTTCTACATGTGGCCTTGAGCTTCCCTGATCTTCCTTGTGGAAAAAACACATGTAAAAGTCCTCAAATTACTCTAAAACCTATCCCAATGTGTTCAGAGCATAACAATTAGTCAAAAATGACTATTCAGTCACAGAAAATAGACTTGGGCTCATCTGAGCATGACCTCCATCAATAGTGGCCCTAAGCTCCCTGGAGCTCCTGAAACTTCAAGGTAGAAAAACCTGAAAAAGAAGTCTCCAAATGGATTTGAAACTATGCCAATGGATTCAGAACATCCAAAAACCCCTAGCTGGGCTTTTTCGGCGCCTCATTTGGCCAAAAACTGAAGATGATAGACCTCCTACCATTTTCCTCCTTCAAGCTTGTTGTCTCTGGTTCGCCAATTCGCAACTCCTATGTGAGTAACCTGGATTTTGGGAATTTCCCGTGCCTAAACCCAGCACACGCATTGTTCCCTTGAAATGCATGAAATTGTAGAACAGTTAGGGAACCTAGCCCCCAAACCGCGGAGGTGTTGGGCGCATGGGGGGGGCCATATGGCCACGTCCCAGTGAAATTAAGGGCTCCATTACAAGTTTGGCTGTGAGCACGCCAAGTGTCCAGTGCGTGGCTATTGTTAAAAATCCCGTGCTCCATTTTTTTGGTGGCACGTGAGTTGGAGAAATGGTTGGCACATGGAGGAGTTCTGTTGTAAAGCCCTGCGTGCAAGGTTACTATGGTCATATGTATACGTGCACAAAACCAAGGGCTGGGGCTAAGCCCTAGCGCGGACCCACGCTCTATATAACATTTGTTTTAATTTAAAAATAATGCAATCCATAATATGGTAAGTGTTAGTATCCAGAGACTAATATTTCAATTTTCTCCTTGTTGCAGGAATGGGGTTATTCTCGTAGCACCGAGAAGTGTTGTTCCTGAGCACCAGTGTTGCACATGCTAGAAATAGTGTTGCACTTTTAACTCGCCTCATTAAAGGAGGTACAGGAAGGTTGGAAGTTCTTATTCCATACACCCTTGACGTATGGCTATGATTCCTTGATTGAGATAATTTGGCCTTTAAAGGCTAATTTTTATTAAAGGTTTGCCAAATTGTTTTTTGAGTTTCATTGGCCTTTGCGCAGGGTTGGTTTTATTATAAATTTCACCAAATTTTGGTTGCGCCAGAAGGACAATCTCCAGTCCTCGAAACCACACACCTGCAGTCATACAAGACACGAATTAGTAAATATATGCCACACAAGTCAATCCAAAGACTAGTGCTAAGCGCCAAGCCACATGAAAGATGAGCCACGGATCTATGTGCACAACGCTAAGCAGTACTTGAAATCCAAGTATCAGAGGTTAATCTTTTCAAATGTATTTCACCTGTTGAGTTTTTTTCAATGAGCAGTTTGTGTCCGAATTAAGCAAGTGGGTTTTCCATGAAAGCGGTCATCTTAAGGCTGTAAATGTTCAACATCATAAAGTTGGGGAGACTTTTGAACCTGCTATGTATCGAATCACTAATCACCTGGAATAATCTGTTGAAATTTATAAATGCACTGGAAAGGATTGGAAGCCTTACATTGCAGATGACGTACAAGTGTAGTTTTATATGATGAGTCCTTATGTTCTGAAGACATTGTCACATGACAATAAAGGATTATATTCTGTTTCTTTCCAAGTTCCTGACGTTTACGGTGTTTTCAAATTTAAAATTGAGTATCAAAGGGTTGGTTATACAAGTCTATCTCTGAGCAAGCGGATTCTTGTAAGGCCTTTCAGGCACAACGAATATGAAAGGTTCATAAAAGTTGCGAGATCGACAGGGCTTTTGTGCCAAGAGAAGCTGACTATGGTGAAGTTGCACTGCGTAGAGCTGATTTTACAACTCCACCTGGGCATTCATATTCTTCATTGATTGGGTCATCTTCACTGTATCGATGCTGATTGAAATTTTATGATTTTTGGATGATTTCGTTGCTTACAATTTTAAATTGTTGGAGATCTGTTTCATGCTATGTTTCAGTTTTTTCCAAGCTGCCAACAAGGAGAAAGAGTTATAGGTCAAACATTGTTTCCATATTTTCAGGCATCGAGAGATCTTGTTGTGTTGGAGACAGGGCATCTGGCAGCAAAGGAAATCTACATCAGATCTACATTTCCAAGTTCACATTCCACATTCTCAGGCAAAGGATTAATAGTTGGTCGAAGATTCATTTCCAATACTTCAAGAACATGGTTGACAGATTTGAAGGCATAATATCAGCAGTCAACCAAAACAGATTCAGTCTTCTAAGGTGGCAGATGAGGTGGCAGATTATTTTTCATAACAATTAGCAGCAATCCCATATTACTAGCCAACAAACTGAGAGAATGATCTTTCTGTACTCTTACCCGAATTTTAAAGAAACAACTTCAGTCAACTCCAGATTCATAACAGGGCATTCAATCAGTGATTTTAGGCAGCAATTGGGCCTTTAAGATATAGTTGAGATTCTCAAGCCAGAAAATCAGCAGACAAATGGCAAATCCATCAGCAACCTCAACTATTCGGGACTTTTGCAACCAACTTAGTTTTGCGTTTGTTTCTATTAGATTTTGTTGTTAGATTGAATATTTTTATTAGATTTTACCAAAGACATTTTATTAAAAATAGGTAGGGTAATATGCCTATTAAAAGGAGAAATTTGTAATGAGAAAGAGGAGGAGAGGGCCCGAGAGGGGAGAGGCCTGAGAAGAATTTGAAGAGTCGTCCTGTGTATGAGTATTGTAAGCCTATGGGTAGTTTTATCAAGCATTCATTTATGACGTTGAACGTCCCTGTGAGTTATGCTATCAGATTGTGATTTCTTCGTTTTCCATTCTACTTTTCCCTCTTGCTTGAATGAGTTACAGCCATTGAGAATTAATGACTGTCCATAAACAACAGATTCTTGAGCAGCAATATTTGTTGTGATCTGCCTTCTGTTTGTGTGCTTTGTTCAAGTACCTGTCAAATCCATTTTGCAGAGAGAATCTTTGTTTGGTGGATGTTCTACTATTTGTCACATTCTCCATTCTTCTATCCACCATGATATAAGTATTTTATCTGATATGCAGTTCATTGGCCTTCAATCTAACAGAGTGTTTACTTGACTCCATGCCCAATGGTGATTCACTGATCTGCATTTAGTTTATCCCTTTATTCTTTCTCTTTCACTTTACCTGATCCACCTTTTTTTTAAAACCCAAAACCCATCCTTATTTATAAAATCATTGCAATAACTCAAGATGTGCTAGGCTTGACCCTATAGCAGTCTAGGAGCAACTTCTAGCACTAACATCTTTTGGCGTCGTTGCTGGGGATGAAGCAGCGAAAAAATCTTCCCTGGGAGAACGACAACGATCAGATCCGCTTCTTAATGGTGAACAGGAAGGGGGCAAATACATGATTGCGGATCTTTCACCATGGCGACTCCACTGTCTAAAGATTAATAGGCGACTCCACTGGGATTTTAAATATGGAAGCCATTTTGGCTCAAAGGTTGGCCTTTTGCGACTTTTCAGATATAGTTGGTTTTCCAAACCCAATGCTTAGCAGAGGTGAATGGGAAGGTTCCCTTCCTACATTTAAAAGAGAAGATTGGGAGGTACCGGCTAAACATATGCTAGATTTCCATGAGTTTATTCGTGAACATCAGATTCTGCACGAGGATGTTAAGATCAAGCTTTTTACATACTCTTTAAAGGGAGCAGCCCTTGACTGGTGTAGATCTCTTCCAGCCGCCAATATCAAATCTTTGAAAGGTTTTCATGATACTTTCAATTTGTTCTGTAAAGATGAATTTTCAGCTGACGTCCTTTTTCTAGAATGTTGTCATGAATATAGTTTGTTTCGTCAAATTAATGGACATGAAAAGTATGATTGTGCTGAAAAGTCTATGGTTGTAGACTTTTGAAAGATTCAAAGGTGTTAGATGACCTTCATTTTGACAAGAAGTTTGTAGATACATTTGACATCATATCAAATGTATCTATTTTTTTCTAATTTGCATAAAAATCAGGCCATGTCTTTTGAGATCTCTGACGATAAAGAGCAGATAGCATATGGCAGCGGTCCTGGATCTGATCATGAGCATCATGAAACTGATAGAGAAAAGTTCCAACAACAATTGATGCTTGCTGCTGGGTCAGCTATTGAGGAGTCAATATATGAGTTTATAGAACTTGGAAATGACATTCATGATCAACCATCTCATGAGATCAGTTATGAGGAAAAGCAACCTTTTGATTTTAAAAAACCAGGTAAGATCATACATCAATTTTATGATCCAATTGCTATATGGATGGAGTCTCTATTTTCAGTAACGCCACATATTACAAGGTTTGGCATGATGGTTTGCAGCAATAAAAATGAGATGGTTGTGGTTTTCTTGTTGCATATTTTGTTCTCTTTTCATGTCTTTTGTTGTGTATATGAAGACACGTCAAGCAATTTTTTGCTTGAATTATTTTTCTGGAAATTCATATATACTTGAAACATTATTTTCAGCAGTTAGAGTAGGGTAGCATAGATGAATAAGCTCATGGCTGAGCATTTCTAGTTTGCACAATATGTGAGGTTTGCATCTAGTGTTTGGTTTCAGTTTTGCAATAAAGACTCCATGCCCAATGCATATAAGGCACTATTGGCAGGGGAAGTTTGACTTCAAATGAGGAGCAGAGTTGCAGAAGTTTGGGAAGATTTGAATGATATTGGATGACCCCATAACCCAATGGACTAGGCACAACGCAGAAGTTGTAGATGTCTACAGAGTGAAAGATTTGTAGGGTCAAAATCGCACAGATGAGAAGAAATGATAAAGACACACTGGTATGCTCGTTCTTGATGCCTCACAGGGAGAGCATCATTCCCCAGAAGGAGCCAATGTTAGTATCCAGAGACTAATATTTCAATTTTCTCCTTGTTGCAGGAATGGGGTTATTCCTGTAGCACCGAGAAGTGTTGTTCTTGAGCACCGGTGTTGCACTTGCTAGAAATAGTGTTGCACTTTTAACTCGCCTCATTAGAGGAGGTACAGGAAGGTTGGAAGTTCTTATTCCATACACCCTTGACGTATGGCTATGATTCCTTGATTGAGATAATTTGGCCTTTAAAGGCTAATTTTTATTAAAGGTTTTCCAAAAAAAAATTTGAGTTTCATTGGCCTTTGCGCAGGATTGGTTTTATTATAAATTTCACCAAAATTTGGTTGCGCCAGAAGGACAATCTCCAGTCCTCGAAACCACACACCTGCAGTCATACAAGACACGAATTAGTAAATATATGCCACACAAGTCAAGCCAAAGCCTAGTGCTAAGCGCCAAGCCACATGAAATATGAGCCACAGATCTATGTTCACAATGCTAAGCAATACTTGAAAGCCAAGTATCAGAGGCTAATCTTTTCAAATGTGTTTCACCTATTGAGTTTTTCGCAATGAGCAGTTTGTGTCCGAAATAAGCAAGTGGGTTTTCCATGAAAGCGGTCATCTTAAGGTTGTAAATGTTCAACATCATAAAGTTGGGGAGACTTTTGAACCTGCTATGTATTGAATCACTAATCACCTGGAATACTCTGTTGAAATTTATGAATGGACTGGAAAGGATTGGAAGCCTTACATTGCAGATGACGTACAAGTGCAGTTTTATATGATGAGTCCTTATGTTCTGAAGACATTGTCACATGACAATAAAGGATTATATTCTGTTTCTTTCCAAGTTCCTGACGTTTACGGTGTTTTCCAATTTAAAATTGAGTATCAAAGGGTTGGTTATACAAGTCTATCTCTGAGCAAGCAGATTCCTGTAAGGCCTTTCAGGCACAACGAATATGAAAGGTTCATAAAAGCCGCGAGATCGATAGGGCTTATGTGCCAAGAGAAGCTGACTATGGTGAAGCTGCACTGCATAGAGTTGATTTTACATCTCCACCTGGGCGTTCATATTCTTCATTGATTGGTTCATCTTCATTGTATCAATGCTGATTGAAATTTTATGATTTCTGGATGATTTCATTGCTTACAATTTTAAATTGTTGGAGATCTATTTCATGCTCTGTTTCAGTTTTTTCCAAGCTGCCTGCAAGGAGAAAGAGTTATAGGTCAAACATTGTTTCCATATTTTCAGGCATCGAGAGATCTTGTTGTGTTAGAGACAGGGCATCTGGCAGCAGAGGAAATCTACATCAGATCTGCATTTCCAAGTTCACATTCCACATTCTCGGGCAAAGGATTAATAGTTGGTCGAAGATTCATTTCCAATACTTCGAGAACATGGTTGATAGATTTGAAGGCATAATATCAGCAGTCAATCAAAACAGATTCAGTCTTCTAAGGTGGCAGATGAGGTGGCAGATTATTTTGCACAACATTTAGCAGAAGTCCCATATTACTAGCCAGCAAACTAAGAGAACGATCTTTCTGTTAAATATTACCCGAATTTTAAAGAAACAACTTCAATCAACTCCAGATTCATAACAGGGCACTCAATCAATGATTTTAGGCAACAATTGGGCATTTAAGATACAGTTGAGATTATCAAGCCAGAAAATCAGCAGACAAATGGAAAATCCATTAGCAACCTCAGTTATTCGGGACTTTTGCAACCAACTTAGTTTTGCGTTTGTTTCTATTAGATTTTGTTGTTAGATTGAAGATTTTTATTAGATTTTACCAAAGAGATTTTATTAAAAATAGGTAGGGTAATATGCCTATTAAAAGGAGCAATTTGTAATGAGAAAGAGGGGAAGAGGGCCTGAGAGGGGAGAGGCCTGAGAAGAATTTGAAGAGTCGGCCTGTGTATGAGCATTATAAGCTTATGGGCAGTTTTATTAAGCATTCATTTCTGACATTGAACATCCCTGTGAGTTATTCTATCAGATTGTGATTTCTTCGTTTTCCATTCTGCTTTTCCCTATTGCTTGAATGAGTTTCAGCCATTGAGAATCAATGACTGTCCATAAACAACAGATTCTTGAGCAGCAAGATTTGTTGTGATCTGCCTTCTGTTTGTGTGCTTTGTTCAAGTACCTGTCAAATCCGTTTTGCAGAGAGAATCTATGTTTGGTGAATGTTCTACTATTTGTCACATTCTCCATTCTTCTATTCATCATGATATAAGTATTTTATCTGATATGTAGTTCATTGGCCTTTAATCTAACAGAGTGTTTACTTGACTCCATGCCCAATGGTGATTCACTGATATGCATTTAGCTTATCCCTTTATTCTTTCTCTTTCACCTTACCTAATCCACCTTTTTTTTTAAAACCCAAAACCCATCCTTATTTATAAAATCATTGCAATAACTGAAGATGTGCTAAGCTTGACCCTATAGCAGTCTAGGAGCAACTTCTAGCACTAACAGTAAGAACCATAGTGTGGGCGCGCCGGTTGGGTAGCCCTTTCCAAATCTTTGCATGCATATGGAGGTTCAGGGTTCGATCCCCACGGACTCCATAAATATCTTTTACCATAAACCAAAACACGATGCCACGTGGCAGCCCATGTCTGGGCCACGTGGCACCACTCGATTGGTCAATAAAATGCCACTTGCCCTAATTTCATTCGTCCACGTGTCTGCCAACTGCCAACTCAGCACTGCCATGTCAGCACTTGCCATGTCACCTCTTCCATGTCAGCATTGCCATGTGTCGGGTCATACACCTGCCAAGCCATCATGTACAGACTGTACGGTCAGAAAAGTTTTTGCCTGTTTGGAAAATCGAACAGAACGTGATATCTCTCTCATCCGATGTCTGTTTGAGCCCATTCGAAGTGCGTTGGGTTCATGAGGATGAGGCCTACACTCCTATTCATTTTGAAGCGATTTCGGACACTTTGATTTTTGAGCTAAAATTTGACCCCTGGTCTAGATTCTGATCAACTACTCATCAACTATGACTCATCAATATGTATCAATATCATCAACTATACACCTCGTGTATGTGCCAACTCATCAACTACTTGTCTCAACCATGTACTCAACATGTACCTCAACCAAAATCCCTCATCAATTTCATCATCCAAATCTGATTTGTAGCTATATAATAGACTTGGTGTGTATGATCACATTCCTGCAAACCTTCCTTAACTTCTACAACAAGAGACTAGCATTTTCATCAAACTTTTCTTTAGTCTCACATGCCTAGTTTTGGATTAGTCAACAACCCTAACTTGAAGTAATCATAACTTTGTACCTTTAATGTATAAAGATCTGAAACTGATATACAATTTTCTTCAGTGTGTTTAATCCAATTCCTCCAAGTTTCACTACTTGGAACCTCTCAGAAAAGGAGTTATAGAAAAAATGGCATACCTTGCTGAATTCTGGCTTATTCTAGAGAGAGACCTTGTAGACAGTGCCCCTCGTGGATTTTTTGTTGAATTGATATGAAACTATTACACAGTATACTACAGCTTGTACCCTAACCAACACATTTGGTCTCACTGAATTTGTATCTGTTATGAAGAATTTATGATGATTTTACCCGAAACACCTATTTTTGACTAGTTTCAGGACTAGCCACAAACCCTATTTTCCACGGAGTGTAACTCCAAAAATTAAATGAACCACAAGCTGAATTTTTTACCACAGATACTTGGATATGTTTTCTCAATGGAATAGAAATTTTACGGTTTGAATCATTATAGAAAAAAAATTATAGCGAAAATGGTGAGATGACCTGTAAATAACATACCTTAGAAAGCACCATCAAAAGAATTTATCCTTCCTTGTATTTCATCATTCTTTTATTCACCTTCCCTCATAATTTTGGCTTAGATATCCTTGGTTACGTCAGACACCTATAGATATTCAATATGCTCAAGTGTGATTAAAATGAGAGAACCTTGCCTCTTACTTATACTCTCCAAGTAGCTTCCTTAAAAACATCTTCTAGGTCACTTGTCCCCACTTTCCTTATTTTAGGGTTAACCCACTTCTAATTTCTCCATTAAATTTATTATTGAAATAATTTATTTTGTATTCACTTTGAATTATAATAAACTCATTACTTCACTTTATTATTTACCTTTTAAAATCTCTGAAACCACTTTGACTACTTTGACCTTTTGGGGCGTCTAGATGACATATGAGGGTCCTCCAACTTCATAAGGCCATAACTCTCAAACCGTGAGGAGTTATGTGACGTTCCACATACCACCAGAAATGGAATTACATGTACTATCCATATATAATAGTATTATCTGAAAATATATCATAACTCATACCGTTATCCATCAAACAAACTTTGGTCCATTACCCAAACCTAGGGTCTCCAACTTCTCATGGCCATAACTCTCTAACCGTGAGGAGTTATGTGACGTTCCACATACCACCGAAAATGGAATGACAAGCAATATCCATCTAGGATAGTTTACCTAACAAATTCATTGTCCTTCATCTCATTATTCCATAATTAAGCATGGGTTCTCTTACTCCACAAAGCGTCTTCTCGTGAGGGCTTTCACCATAAGGGGACCACTTTAGAGTTCATCCATCTTTACTTCTTATCAACCATGACAAGACAATAATGATTCATATTTACATCAAACAAACTTGGGTCCATTACCCAAACCTTTATGTTGCGGGGATTTCTTCAAGGGTTGACATCAATGAGAACCAACCTTAATCAACAAAAGGCGATATGTTGAGTTGGACATGCGTGTGGCTGAGCACAAGGTGAACGTGTGAAGTCCCAAAGTGTTGGGTACATCATCATGTGAACATAAATGAAGATGTCGTATTATCCTCCTCTGAGCAACAGAGATGATGAGAAACTCCAGATGATTCTCCTGTGTGAGGCAGTGGGAAAGAAGATATGTAGAGTGGACGTGCCTATGGACGAGCACAGGTGAACATGTGAAGATCTGGTTCTCTGTGTAATGCAGTGAGCCAGAGATATGGACATCCCTATGGATGTGCCCCTAGTGGATAAGCACTGGTGGGTGTATCAGATTCCTTGCTATATTGTTCAAGAGTCAGTAATGCATGTAACCCTAATTGTAATGTAAAGGGTACAGGTCGGCCCCACCTTAATGTGATTAGTAATAAATGTAAAAGATAATTAATCTGGTTAATATTAATTATAATGTGACTTAGTGAGGTAGGCCCTGTTGTGCCAATAGACATTTCTGTTGACAGGTTCAGGTTAGTATAAATAAAGGTAAATTCCCCATTGAGGAACAACATCTTTCACATGAGTTTGGAAATTTCAGCAAGTACACCTTCTTGGGAAAAGTGTGCACCTCTCCTGGGCGCTAGTCTTCTAGGGTTTGAGCACCCTCTTGTGTGCTAGGTCTTATTAGTGGTGAAGGTATTTCTCTTAAAGAATATAGCAAAGGATTTGGCTGGGTTTTCTTCCTTTGTTGATAAGGGTTTCCCAGGATACTTCTTTTGTTCTTGTGCATGGTGTTTCTTCTTGTGATCTTGGTTGCTACAACATTATTGTTTAATGAAAAAATGAAATGAACTACATGATTAACCTAGATTATTGAAAAATTCAACATGGTATCAGAGCATAGGTATTGAAGAAACCATTGCACAAGCTACAATATTTTACCAGTCACCATCCTCTTCTGCAGAACCGTACGACCCTCCTAGGGTTTCTAGAAATTTTGTATGACCCTCCTTATTTCTCAGTTTCAGCCCTTAATACTTGGACGATGGGGTTATTTTTGGAATAGGAGAGTACAACCTCCTCTAGCACACCTCCAGATACTCTTAGAATGAAATTCCAAGCATTTTCAATTTTTTACCCTAAGGTTTCTAGGGTTTCACTAATTTCTATAGAAATTTTAGAATTAGGGTTTCTACAATTCCTTAAAGAAGCTCTTAAACTCACCAGTGTTCTAATATCTTTCAAAGGCTTATTTTCGGTAGTCATAAATCCAACTAAACCTAATAGTGCTAGCCTAGCCTAGCCGTTAGGTTACTATCCAAGTTGACAAGGGTTTGTGAAGAATCCAAAAATGAGCAAAATCATAATGGCAGGAAAGCTTGATGATTCAAGCGAACTCAGTTCTAGGAAAACAAGACCTCAAAGAAATGAAGACATCAACATATCAACACCATCAGGTATGCACTTGAATATATTATTTATATCATTGTCATGAGGGAAATTGCAAGACGAAGGAGCCTTTTGTTGAAGTCATGGATCCAGAGAAATCTTAGTGCATTCAGAGGAACGACACACTGTAAGTGAAGACTCCAGGTTTGATTATTGTAATTGTCATTCCTATAACCTATATTTCTAAAGTTTGCTACAAGTAGATGTTGTAGATGGGACAACAATCCTTAAATTCTTTTGATTCTAGAGATGTCCTCATTATTCTCCTTTAGGAGATATTCTTGTTCTGGTTCCTCTTGTTTTCTTGTTCCAGGCAGGTTAAGAACAAAGGAAGATGCTTATCCTTCAGAGGGAGTCAAATATATTTGAGAAAGAGGAAGAATAAAACCATCAGTGAGACAACCAATGCAATAATGCATGATCAGAATCTTTCTAGGATTCCATGGGCAGAAGCATGCATGACACAGTATATGTTCAGAACAAGAGTCTTCACCAGACTTTGAAAAACATAACTCCCGAAGAAGTCTTCACCGGAATGAAGCCTGAGATTGAACACTTCAGGTTATTTGGGTGCCCAATGTATTTTCATGTACCCAAAGAGAATAAGTCCAAGCTAGATCCTTTAGAAAGAAAGGATACAATGAATCTTCAAAGACATCCCTGGTTAGAGACAAATTGAGACAAGCAGAGACGTTGAAGAAGAGATAGTCTTTCAAAGATCCAAAGAATCTCATATGGATATTGACAGTAAGACAATACCTTCTCCCCCTTCAGTATTTCAGAGGGAGACATACATTATTCCAGTTGATCCAGTTGTTCCAGTTGATATGTTCAGAGATATTGCAGTAGGACATCAAAATCCTACCTAGACTCACTTTGCAAGAGGCAAAGAAACATGCAAGCCTCTCAAGGCACATCCCGAGAAAGAAAAATAGATTCTCGAGTTATCCTTCAGTCATGAGTCACTTCATTGATGTTGAGCCTCCTTGTCTTAGAGAAGAAACAAGAGAGAAGGTATGGAAAGATGCCATAACAGAAGAATACCAGTATATCTTAAAGAGTGATATATAAGATATTATTCAGGGACCAAAAGGGAAGTCTGTGGTAACTTCCAAGTAGATCTATAAGATCAAGAATGCAGCTAATGGAAGTGTCGAGAAATACAAAACGAGATCTATAGCCATAATTTTCTCACAAACAGAGGGAGTTGTCTATGATGAGACACTTGACCCAGTAAACCCAATACACTTCCATCCGTACTACCATCCATGATTTGGAAATTATATCTGATAGATAGATTCTTGATGAGTTTGGATTTCAGCAAGAATGTTGTTGATCCAAACCTATATTATTACAGTGTCGGTGACGAGAGCCTGATCTTGATGACTTATTCAGAAAACCCTTGTTGTTGGATACAAGTGATCCTTGACTTCTGAATTCGAGATGAATAATCTGAGTATGATGCACTACTTCTTGAGATAAGAAGTATGCCATAGGACCGATGAGATTTTCCCGAGTCAAGGAAAATATACAGTGAAGATATTAAAGAAGTTCAGTATGACAAGAATGCAAAATCCACTGTGATGGATTTAAAGAAAAAAGGTTGATGATGATTCAGATGAGATTGATCCATAGTTGATTGGATCATTGATGTATCTAGTTAACACGAGACTTGATTCATGCCATGCAGTGAGTGTGCTTAGTCATTTCATGAGTCAACCGAGACAGACTCACTAGAACACAACAAAACATGTATTGAGATATATACGAGGCACAGTTGGATATGTCCTGAGATAAGCCTCCAGTGTGAACTTGAGTTTGCAGGATATGACGATTCAAATTAAGCAGAAAGTACAGTGGACCAGAAGAGCACATATGGTTGTTGTTCTACCATGAAGTTTTCCATGGCTTCTTGATGAAGAAGGAAACAAAAATCTATGGCCTTGAGCACCACAAAGGCAGAGTATATAGCATCAAGTGTGCAAAGTAATATGGCTTCACAAGCTTCTAACAGATTTACTTGACCATGAGATGGATCCTATGATGATAACCAAGAGCCGTAAAGATCCTTGAGAACCCAGTGTGTCCTGATGGATCGAAACACGATGAGATGAAATATCCTTATATCAAATATATGATGCAGAGGAAAATGGCACACATTCAGTACCTTCCTACACATGAGAAGATTGCAGACATCTTCACCAAACTAACTTGGTGGAGAATGCCTCCCTAGTTGAGAGGGAGTGTCGATAACTCCAACCAAGAAAAAGTTCAAAGTGCATCCGTGTGAGACTTAGCATGATGAAGAATGGCTCCCTAGATGAGAGGGAGTGTTGATGATTGTAGCTATGTGAGACATTCTCCAGCTTACAAACCTGTGAGATGTGGATCATTACAGCTATGTGAGTCTTTCTCCAGCTTACAAACCTGAGAAAAATCCCCTAAGAAGGGTATGTGGTTCCTACTTGAGACAGAGCTGGAACATAGAGATGACCTCCTCCATTCAGAGAGTTGAGAAGAACTCCAGATGATTATCCAGTGGGAAATGTGATCTGTTGAGTTGGACATGCCTATGGCTGGGCACAAGGTGAACGTGTGAAATTACAAAGTGTTGGGTGCATCGTCATGTGAACATAAATGAATATGATGTATTAGCCTCCTCTGAGCAACATAGTTGACAAGAAACTCTAGATGATTCTCCTGTGTGAGGCAGTGGGAAAGAAGATATGTAGAGTGGACGTGCTTGTGGACGAGCACAGGTGAATGTGTGAAGATCTGGTTCTTCTGTGTAATGTAGTGAACCAGAGATATGGACATCCCTATGGATGTTCCCCTAGTGGATGAGCACTAGTGAGTGTATTAGATCCATTTATATCTTGTTCAAGAGTCAGTCCTGCCTGTAACACTAATTGTAATGTAAAGGGTACAGGTCGGCCCCACCTTAATGTGATTAGTAATAAATGTAAATGATAATTAATCTGGTTAATATTAATTATAATTTGACTCAGTGAGGTTGGCCCTGTTGTGCCAGTAGACACTTCTGTTGACAGGTTCAGGTTAGTATAAGTAAAGGTAAATTCCTCATTGAGGAACAACATCTTTCACATGAGTTTGGAAATTTCAGCAAGTACACCTTCTTGGGAAAAGTGTGCACCTCTCTTGGGCGCTAGTCTTCTAGGGTTTGAGCACCCTCTTGTGTGCTAGGTATTATTGGTGGTGAAGGTCTTTCTCTTGAATAATATAGCAAAGGATTTGGTTGGGTTTTCTTCCCTTGTTGAGAAGGGTTTCCCAGGATACTTCTTGTGTTCTTGTGCATGGTGTTTATTCTTGTGATCTTGGTTGTTGTAACATTATTGTTTATGGTTAAGACAAATGCAAAAATGAAATGAACTACATGATTAACCTAGATTATTGAAAAATTCAACATGTTCTTCAATTGGAAATAGAGGAAGTTACGGCCCCTAACCTTTATGAAGCAGATGGCATTTATCAGTTGTTTCAAAATGAACTAGATCAGTTTTATATTTCAAATAAGTTTCAAGATCCTATAGCAACCTATATGGAGTCAAATTGGAGTAAAAAAAAAATTGTCATTCATTTTGTAAAGGCAGAATTTCATAAATTTAAATATGGGCTTCAAGATTGTAGGGTGTTGCTATCTTTTTCGGTTACTAATATCCTATTTGTGCTTGGAGGCCAATTGTAGTTAGTAGATTAGTTACTTGAATGGTTGAACTGGAAGTTTGTTTATACTTAAGCAAATCGGTTCAGTTGGTTAGAGTAGGTTTGTATATAAATAAGCTCATATTTATGAGCAAATGTGGTGTGTGTTAGATCGGCAATAAAGAATCCATTAGCCCAATGGATACAAGGCACTACTAGCAAGGATAGTTTGATTTGCAAAATGTGGATCAGTTCAAATGATGGGCATGGATAGCAGGTTGCGGGCTTCATGGACATCAAATATAAAGGCATCATGTCTACTTGTTCTTGATGCCTCACAAGGAGGACATCATCCCACAATTGGAGCCAATGTTTACACATGGGTCTGATAGGGTGGCTCTTTGAGATTTTTAGAGTTTGTTAAGGAATGTTAGGGGTCTTTGGGACATTTATGACAAATTTTAAGCCTTTATGACAAAGTGATATTTTTCTAGCGTTTTCACATAAGAAATAGACTTCGCACTACCAAAACACCCGTGTAAAATTAAAACAAAAATAGAATAGACATATTTTGAAGACATCGAGCTATTGAGTGAATCCTGAGGCTTCTTTGAAGCATTATTATCATTTAAAATACCTGTCAACATCATCTAAAGGATGGGATTCATGAGAAAGTGCCAGCAAAGCTTTGGTCAAAGTAATCCCATAAATCTTGGATCTCCAATAAATTTTCTATATTTTTGTCTTAAAATATTTCCATCTATTTTTTTTGGGAAGTCAATGATGCTCTCGACCTTATCATAATGAATTACTCTTGATCCATTTATTTTGGATATGAAAACTACCTTGAAAATCTATATATTGTATGAATGAAATGTAATGAGGGGGGAGTGATAGGTGAGGGTCGAGTAGTGAGGTTACTATGTATATGTATAGGACTGAGACATGCTTGAAGTTTGACTGTTGTTATTATCAAAGTTTATGAGTCAAGTAATGGACCTTTGTTTCTCTTATATGTTGCCTTCTCTCTTGTGAATACAAGTAAATTGATATCATATCAGTTTCGTTTAAACATTGCAACTACTGTGCGGTTATCGTTGTCTTTGCATGGGCTTAGGGTCTGATGGATATTGTGTTCATATGTGTTTAAATTTGCTAGTTTGAAAGAATTTCATCCTAGCAAGTTCTCTTCTATTTTAAGTGATGAGATGAGAGCATGATATAATCATATTGTCATTTGAAATATTTTAACTCTATCTTCTTTATCTAAACCTTAGCTTGTTGGGTTCATAACTATGTATTCAACATCTGATTTAAATATACAGCTCATCATATGCTAACCTTGTCTTTAACCCTATTTAAAGTTGACTCGTTACTTAGTCTCTTTTCACCTTCCTCCAGTTACATTTTAATCAAACAATCATTCCTACAATTTCAAGATGTGTTAGGCTTGGTTCTCATGCAACCAAGAATCAACTTCTAGCACTAGCAATCGGTGGTCGGGGTTCAATAGTTTTAAATCTCTTTGTGGTGTTTGATTCCAATGGTCGGTGATCATGCTTAGTTGGTGGGTCGGTTACTCTATTTATTCTGATGATCAAGTATGGGGTTGTTTTCTTTAAGTTTGTAATGGATTAACTCTCCAGTGTATGGTTAATTCATGGGTTGGCACTCTATATCTTATGGAATTATGAAGGTAGAAGTGTTATTATTTATGTGTTTCTACCAATGTGAATTTTTGTATATAAGATAGAATATGAGAGGTAGAAATAAAAGATATTTTGATTTAATTAGACCTAAAATTTATAAAATATAAAGAGATTGAAAAAATGAGTAGAGATAGAACTTGGATTAGTCGGGGTCTGTCATCAAATGTCCCTTGGTTCGCATAATCATAATCCCTCTGCACTATAAACCCTCAACCTTATAATAACCCAATTTATCATTTTAATAAACGGGTTTTAAGTATTGGTGTTAGATTGTATAAACAATGAGAGGTTCATCGAGTTCTTCAACTTCATCTTGTTCAAAGTTTGGCTTGGTAAGTTTGTATACCAATACCCTGAATTTCATAAATGTCTTATTACGAAAAAATCACATATCTTCATTAGAAATTTTTTGACATTCACTCATATGTATTCCCTTTGTATTGTTTCCTATGCAAAGTTCTAGTTCAACGTCAAGAAGTTCCTCCTCTCGTATGAGCTTGAAGTAGTCTACTAGTTCATTCTCTGTTGAAGATGTAAGTTCATAATTATATTGATTAGGTTATAATATTTGGTCAAATATGGCACATGCATATTTTAATTTTCCTGCAACTTAATTATTACACTTATTATCTACAAATTCAAAATCCAACTCCAACCATCTCTCATAATGGTATTTCAATGTCACATGTCAAAACGAATGTATATAAATCAATAAATTTTAAAGAATGTAGTCTATGAATTTATGAAAAAGTTTTTCATGATAATTGGTAATTTAATTAATATATGTGTGTATATGTATATGATTTGTAGAAAACTAGTAAAAGTTCCCCAACTTCTTATTCTAATACAATTCATCCTTAGATTGGACACAAACATCTAAGGATATTATCTAGAAGTTGCTTTTGAAATAGACCATTATCAATACCTAATGCATCTCTAGATCAACTTTTTCAAACAAATTGTGATATGCCATCTTCTAGTAGATCAATAAATTCATATGTAAATGGAAATTATCCTTTGCAACATCACTATGAAGCATCGATGATGTGTGGTTGTTCCTGTTAGAATATAATGGATGTGCTCATTTTACCATCGACAATATCACTATTGTCACCCAACCATAGGCTAAAGCCACCCTCCGAGCACCTTAACCTTGACAGAGAATCACTCCGGAAGAAAACCCTCGGCTAGATAGCCAAAAAAAGGGTAGTGCACCTTTCCCCAAGGATAGCGCACCAAACAAGAGCTGATCAGATAGTCCAAACCATAACCAAGAGATAGTCCAAGCCAAAACACAATATGCTAGTTGCAGCAGCTGCAATGGAATCTCTCCTCCAAACTTGCGCACAAACTGGGCAACTGTAGTGCACACAAGTGTTGCTCTACAATTCTGAGAATGCATGCCAGAATGAAGACTGGCTTCCTGTATTTATACTAATTCTGGCTAACTGCCTGGGCCGACTTCTCATTCTTGGTGTCTATTTACTTAGTATATAATATTTCTTCTAGCCGACTTCTTCTCTTGTAGACTAATAACCTAATACCAATTATCCTCTTGAGTCGACTTGTCTTCTAGGGTTATTTAGCCAACTCATTAGGGTTTCTTCTTGCTTCCCGAAATATTCTATTCTCGTCAGGTTTACACATGGAGGTAAATACCTCCTGCAACTACCATAATATTAACACTCCCTCCTAGCTAGGGAGGTATTACAGGTAATGGTCTTGAGCACAAACATACCATTCACTCGGTATCATCAACATAGTTGTATAGACTAGATCATGAGCACCATCATCACCATCAGTGTCATCAGCTGCATCATCTCTCGAAACCATACTCTATCTGAGTAATTTAGACATGATGTTGGATAAGTCACTCACACCACAGAGTGACACAAGAGCCATTCTTCTAATATGGACATATTTCCTAGAAGAATAAATGTCCTGGACCATTTTTTGTTTGGGAAATCTCTGTCCATTAATCATCCATCTAGCTGATAATCATTTTCAACACTATTGATATTCTTCAAGGAAATCAGAACAATATCATTCAATAGAACACAACTATGTCTGTCCATAGTAGTACACAACTACAATCCAGTGGTACACTACCACACCAAGTAGCACACAGGTACTTGATCAGTGATGTATAGTCACAAACATTGGAACATATCCACCACAGTAGTATACATCTATTGTCTAGAGACATACATTCTTCATAACAATCATCTGATATCAACCTACACAGAAACAATGTTATGATATAAACTGAATCATCTGGTCCATTCTTGCACTCACATCTGTGAGATCTTGGAAGAGAATCTGCCTTCAAAAGGTAAAACATCAATGATGAGCTATCTGGACTATTCTTCTCAAGCAAGGAAGAATAATTGTCCTGATTTCTGAGCCTGGACCATTCCCCACCCTGGGCCATTCCTCCAACACTAGACAAAGTGTAACCTGGAGAGAATGAGTCTGCCCTAAGGAATGTCTATCCCTGATTGTTGAACCTGGACCATTCCCCACCCTGGGCCATTCCTCCAACACTAAACAAAGTGAAACCTGGAGAGAATGAATCTTCCCTAAGGAATGACTATCCTGACCATTTCCTAAGGAAATGACTTTCCTACACCAACCTCCAAAAAGAAGAGGTTTGTTAGGGCATCGTACATCTTCTTCGATGAGTCAAGATGGGAGATGTAGGGTATCAAGTGGTATTTTATATATTCCACTATGACACTCATGGCATTGATATCACCATCTTTGAACTTCTCCATAACTGCAACATTATGTGGTTCCTTCTCTTTTCCTTCTTCAAACTTTGGTTCCACAATCTTTCTTTTCGCGATATCCAGCACTTTATTCTTGGCAAGGATGAGGTCAATCCTTGTCTTCCACACTTTGAAGTTAGAGGCTCCATCTAACTTGTTTTCCGACTTCATAGAGTAAGTCATGGATGTTTTGACTTGGTCAACCCTAGATTTGACCAAAAACTCAAACTTGACGTCTTGGCTTGCTAAGAGTACCAGGAGATGCATTAGGCTAGGGTGAACTAGTCTATCCAGAAATTAGGTCAATCCCTTCACTTAATATGCCTCAACGAGAGGGTTAGGGTTTATGCAATTGCACCTGCTAGTAACCCTAACGACAGTGTTTTGGTGACTGCTCCTGCTAGAAACCCTATCGACAGTTCTTCAACAAGCTTAATATCCTTATGGATATGCTCCCTTCTAGTGGTTATACTGAATGAAGGAGGTGTGGGCCCATAACCTGTTAGAATATAATGGATGTGATCATTTTACCATCGACAATATCACTATTGTCACCCAACCATAGGCCAAAGCCACCCTCTGAGCACCTTAACCTTGACAAAGAATCACTCCGGAAGCAAACCCTAGGCTAGATAGCCAAACAAAGGGTAGTGCACCTTTCCCCAAGGATAGCGCACCAAACAAGAGCTGATCAGATAGTCCAAACCATAACCAAGAGATAGTCCAAGCCAAAATGCAATCTGCTAGCTGCAACAACAGCTCTCCTCCAAACTTGCACACAAACTAGGTAACTGCAGTGCACACAAGTGTTGCTCTGCAATTCTGAGAATGCCTGCCAGAATGAAGACTGGCCTCCTATATTTATACTAATTCTGGCTAACCGCCTGGGCCGACTTCTCATTCTGGGTGTATATTTACTTAGTATATAATATTTCTTCTAGCCGACTTCTTCTCTTGTAGGCTAATAACCTAATAGCAATTATCCTCTTGAGTCTATTTGTCTTCTAGGGTTATTTAGCCAACTCATTAGGGTTTCTTCTTACTTCCTGGAATATTCTATTCTCGTCAAGTTTACACGTGAAGGTAAATACCTCCCGAAGCTACCATAATATTAACAGTTCCAATTTCAAAGGACCAAGTTGTATTACCGCATACATTAACAACTAATATGCTCAAAACATAAACATGAGAAAGAATAACACAACTTTTAGAAAAATAACAATTGCTTTAAGAATAGTCTATGGGCAATAGTAAATCCTTACAATACATTGTAAATAGTAAATAATCTATTGAAAAATAGTTTATAGCTACCCACCATTTACAAACAGTTGTTCTCTCTATTAAAATTAGCCTTAGGGCTTCTCAATATTAGTTAACACAGTATTATCTCTAAAAATAGTTTCTTGAGTTTGTACAATGCTTGAAGAGCCCCTACAAAATGGGCTTCTTCCTTTATTTATACAACTATTACTAACTCCCAAAAATGACTTCTTTCATTCCTCAAGAATCTGTTACAAAATTGTTCAGCTTCCCCTCACTAACTATTGACATGTGTGAGAATGGGGATGAAACTTAGGGTAGTTGGGAAAAAGACGAAATAGCATGTAGTTTCTAGCAAATTCGAATTTTTTGTTTCATCTTATTCATGGAATCTTGTCCTTAATGTAAGTTGTCCACATTTCTAACTAATCATAGAGAGATAAGATAATGTGATAAGACAGATCCTCAAGGGATGATTTGTGCATGGTTGTGTTGTCATTGAGATTTTGCATGTCTTTTTATAAGGTATCCATGAATGCTTGGATAATTGTGTGGACTTTGGTGGGTTGTATAATATGTTTCTCTATCAAGTCCATCGTCACATTTGTGGCAGATTCAGTTATACATTGCCTTTGACTTGTGCTCTGCTAGATTTTCTCGAGAATTTTCTCCACTCTGAGGGTCTTTTCAAGCTCTTCTAGGGGGGGGAGACGCCACTTTCATATTAAAACTTGTGTTTCCTTATGCAGTTGCACACCGATTTCCATTGAGTTGGTCATCTCTCTATCTACTATGTGCCCATCTTGCTAACATCAGTCCAGTGAATCATAATCAATCTTCATTTATATGCTTGAAGGGCGAGGTAGATCGATTGGTGAATTTGGGTTCTCGACAATCTATCTATCAATATCGCTTAAACCTTCCCGGATGGTGATGAATTGAGCATTATTGGACTGCACTTGACTATGTTTCTCTATAAAAATGGTTGTCATATGTTGAAAGAGGTGGAGGTGGGAATACAAGTATGCAATGGCTTCCTCTAGTTCTACCTTGACTTTCTTTGTGTTGGCATTGAACTCTTTTCGGCTACCCTCATCTATCTTCACTTGCTCGATTTTCTCTTCCAACTCTCTGATTCTAGCATCCTTCTCTAGATTATGGTTGTATAAGTTATTGACATTATGTTCTATTGTTGTATTCAGAGCAGTGCCAGCGTAGGCTATGGAGATTGGATCCTCACTAACATTTTTTGTTACCAGGGTTTGTGTGAGGACTAATATTAGATTTCCTCCTGTGACCGACACTTTCCTTATTTTCTCCTATACAATCCCTCCTGTGACCTTCTCATGTTTGAACTTCTTCATAATGGGATGTTGCTTGATTTATATGGGGTGCAAAGCCCCATATCCAGTTTTCTTAATTGAGTGTGGTTGTTGGTAGCTCATGCTGATATCTTTAGGATATCAATGTCCATTGGAGATACATATTTGTTTTGAGCTTCTTCATCTTTCTTACATTGTTCCTCTTCAGCTACATTTTCTGCAGCCTCATTTGTTGCTTTCTATGTCGCTTTTGTTGTTGTTGTTGTATCTCTTTTAGCTGCTTCCTTTTGTTCATTTTTTTTCTCGGCAACCGCCTTTGCTTATGCTTCTACTTTAACTATTGTCATTGTTTCATATGATTTAGATTTAGTTTGGCTTCCTCAAATTTACTCTTCTTTTCTGCGACATCTTCCTTCTTTTTGTGGAATCTTTCTTTCTTTCTTCTCTTCCTGTCTGTCATGATTTCTTCTTCTTTTGTTGATCTGGAATGCACAGATGTGGTTGCATCAGATGCCTTTGTTTCTTCTTTTTCTTCTTCTTTCTTTTGAGCTTCCTCAAGGGCTCTTTCTTCATCTGTGATTCTCCCTAGGGGATTGACTTGCCTCCTAGTAATGACCTCATCATATCTCTTGGTGTCATAATGGACTTCCTATTCCTCCCATGTGGTCGAAGTGTATTCCCATGGGATGTTATATTTGTTACGATGCTCCTTGACCACTTTCTTTGGGTCATGCCTTTTGAATTGATCTTCTTTGAAATGATATGATAGTAACATATCCACTTCCTCCTAATCTTTCTTTGTGGTCGCTAATGAGTAGGAGTTGATACGTAATGGGAGAGGGGGCCAAATAGATTTCTTTTCTCGATAGAGAAATGCTCCAACTCCATTGATCATTGTTTGGTAAGCCACTTCCAAGAGCACCAACTTGTCTGGGACAAATATGGGGAGTCTATGTGGAGCTTTGGTGGTTCTGTATATTTTGATGTATGTGCCATGATCCATTAAGTACCAGTCCCCTATCCTTTAGATTATTGTTAATTCCTTTTTGTTCATGCATGGGGTTGGCATGAAGAAAATTAATTCACATAATGGAGCCAGGAAGTGGTCACATATATCATGGTACTTTGTCCTATAATTGTACTCCCAGATAAATTTGCAGTAGATATGAATGCTCAGGTCTATCGGCTTCCATGACCATCCCATATTAGGATATTGGTGTGCCACACACATGATATCAAGAAGATATGAGGACAAGTGAAAATACAGAAATGTTCCAGGTTCGTCTCCTTTGACAACTGCGATAGAATCTGCTAAGTTTGTTGACAATATATCAGCCCAGTTGAATGACGACCCTTCATTTGCACAGTAGTATATTAGGGGAATATATGACAGAGGAAAATTGGAAGTGTCTAGGTCTCCATACAATCTACAGAGCATAGCCATGATGTATTGATATGGATTCCTTAGTGCAGTTGTGGGGTACCCCTCGGTCGCTCTGCATTTGAATGATTTATCTTGTTTGTACCAGATATAGAACAAGTCTTTTGTCTCCACCTTTTTCTAAGATTCTCGTTGTGTCATCATAAATTTCTCCAGCAGTGTTAAGTTCATCTTCATGATGGCTACCAATCCCAGAGTCCTCTGCGGCGGGTGCTTTGCTTGCTATCTTCTTTTGTGGAGACATTTCTGAACCTAAAACACATAGTCAAAATTAGCCCAAAAACAAACCAGGCAAGAAAATAAGCATGATCTAATCAGGAGTTGTAATCAATAAAAGATAATCCTGAAAAAAAAAATCTGCTTATTTAACCCATGTGTCAAGTACTAGAAGAGTCACTTGAATCGATGTTAGGTGGGAGATCATAGTCCGAGGAGGAAAGGATGATTGGTGACATGTTGTGCCATGCACTACAAACCTCCATTTTCTTGTAATCTACTTGCAAAACCCCTCGACAACAATGTAGCTATGCATACGGTTGCCATAGAAGAGCTTGCATACCGTAGACTCATATATGTGTATGATCAACTGGAAATCTGGGTAGCATACCTCCGAGACAAGAGTCCATAAACGGAAAAAATAACAAATTCAAAATTGTTGTTACCTATACTCTATTTTGTCTTTTCTAAACTACTTCCAATTTTGTCTTTTCTTTGTAAACATGTCATCAAGTAGAGGGAATATTAACAATTTTGTAACAGTTTCTTTAAGGGAATAAAAAGAGCCACGAGGGATCTAGGAAAAAATAGTATAAATAAAAGAAGAAAACCCTTTTCAAAAGGATATTAAGCATTGTATAATCTCAAGAACTAATTCAAGGACATCTATTGTGTTAATGAATGTTGAAAAGCCATCAGGGCCAGTTTTTCGAAAGAGAGAAGAACTTCTATATGTGGTTGTTTTGTTGTGAACTGTTTCAAGTGGAATGTATGTTGATCACGTGGACTGTAAGGACAATGTTTGCTTATAGACTAATCTAATGCATACAATGTCGTTTTTTGGTATTTCCATTCTTTATTATATTTATAAGTCCTAAGCTCATGAGTTGTTATGTATGCAGAAATATAATTTGGACTTTTTTTGTTATATGTATGTATGCATGTGTTTCTAACTTTGCACCTTTATTTCAGCTATCTAGGTGAGGTTTTGGCAAAGTTTAGTTTCATTACAACTCATTTTGGTTACTTCAGTTCATTGAAGTAGATTAGATTTATTTTCATACATAGTCTTCATCTACATATTTACATTGCATAACCATCTATCTTCACCCTCATAATCAGCAATGGTAGCCAAGCCAAATTCTGGATGGGTCTCTTAAACCAAACGGGGCATATTCTAATTGGGATCGTGTACCGGGGAGTACCCCTTACTATTGCAGGGATAATTCTTCCCCGTCAACACGACATTATGAGGATTTAATTTTTGGTGAGGAGTGGAGTGAAAAATCCAGGCAGGTTGGTGAAGACACCACTATCTTGGAAGAAATGAACTCAAAGAAGTTCATAGGAACTACTCCAATATATACTGAAGGGTTTAATGTGAAGTCTATTGGTCACACCATTGGAATTTGGATAAAGTCCTCGGGTAAAAATCAGAGGTGATAGTGTTAAGCCTTCCAGATGAGATGATGAAGGTTTTTTGAAGTGTTCCAAAGAACATCAACGTTGAACTTGTTAAATGCTCCAAATTTGCATCATTTGGTCGATGGTTTCTGGCGTGATGAGGAAAAGAATTTCCCCGGACGAGGACAGAATGGATCTTTGCTCAGAGATATAGTGGGCTTGGCACTTGAGGGCGAATTCTGGGAAGTGGTGAATCTGGGGGAAGAGATACAAAGGTAGGTTGGACTCCCAGAGTCCAATTTCGTCACTCTGGTCCAAGAAGACTTCTTTAAGCCATGACTGTAGGTCCGCGAAGTCAAAATCGCACTTTGTGTCTGCGATTAAGTAGTCTTTGTCGACCAAAGGAATCATGTCGAGGTCGATAGGAGGCGGGAGAAACGGATTCTCCTCACCTTCTGTTCGTTTTGACTTTGGCACCATTACTTTAACAATACCTATAAATAAAACAAAGTTAGCGGGGATGACTGTAGATGTGGGCGACTAACTATAACGGAGAGGAAAACGGGGTAAATTATCTTGTGCGATGAGTGGGTAAATGGTGAAGGAATGAAGGATGAGGGTAGTTTTGAGTAAACGAGTATCCGTTGGGCACAGGAGACAGGTCAACTGGTTAACGAATAGGTTATCTAGTAATAAATTGCCAACTGGTCATTTAGAACATGAGATGGAAGGTGACAACGACTGAGACATATAGATGAGTGACATGGCGCTTATTGATTGGGGGAAAAGACCATGTTGAAAGGAATTGCCACGGGTGAATGAGGGAGAAGGACTGACGGAGCTATGGGATGTGACTCTTAAGAGAAAGGTGGATAATGATGTCAGAGGTGACGAGGTATGTCAGACAGTCACAGGCGGTGACGACTCAGGACCAATAGATTCATGCCACGCATAGATAGGGGGCCCGCCAGAGTAAAATTCCATTCCAGACCCCCCCCC
>ML779750.1:69636-95022 GCA_009831015.1 Picea engelmannii | reverse complement strand
TGGTACTATGTGTCGGTTGGATGATTAAAACATGGCACTAAGTGGCTTTGATGATCTCTCATAAAATATGTTTCCTTGTGGATGAAAGAATTATAATTCAATTTTGGTTTTGATATTGTATTGTTCATGGCAAGAATTTGGGTGATCTCAACCCTTGATACTATGGTCATGCGCATTGTATGAGTTTCATGTTGGATTGTGTTCCTAGCAAGTGGTCATTTGACAAAGTTTAATATTACCAAGGGGTGGATCACTTTGCAAAAGTGATATGGCATCTTGGGTTTTTGGTTGATTAATGGTGTAGTGCTATAGTGAGTGGGCTTGGCTCGTACTAAGAATTCAATGAATTTGGAAGGGAGAAGCGACGTGCATTTAGTACACGTCACTCAAACTCCCCTCGAGCCCGTCACCCTAGTCATTCTTGCATTGTTTTGGCTATGGTAGTTGTTGTTGCTCCACCTTGCTCGATCGTGAAGGAAGTATATAGTCTTGGTTTTATCCTCACGCAGACTTTTCCAGGTATGGGTTTTCTTATTTTTCCATTCATGAGAGTTACTCTGCCCTTTGAATCAAATTTTGGATCTGGTTGCTCGTGGTGTATGTGATTCTCAAGCTATTATGACGTTTTGAACTATGTTTTTGGGGTTCTGTCCTTGGTTTCTTATGATGGTTGTTCTGGATTGTTGCCATTTAAAAAAGAAAATGGTCACGATCTTCTTACTATGTGTAATCCTTTGCATGCTTGTTGAATAAAAATTGCAGTGGAGCCTGCTTGATCATGGCTTGGTTTTTGGGTCTGGCCTCTATGTGGAAGTTGGTTATCATAGTATGCTTAAACTTTGTGTGTTGCAAATGCCCCACCTATATCTGGAAATTACGGGTCTCTGTGATTAAATATGCCTACGCCATGTTCGGCTCTGTGGCTTTTTATGATGGAAGGTTGGAACATTTTGTGCCTTGTCTTGGGAAAACCCTGAGTTGTTGGCTTGCTTGCTATAACCCTACCTCACCGTTGCCCGGTAAACATTACACAGTATGAAAATGTGCCACCCAGAGGTTGATGAAAGCATTATTCATGTTTTTGGTTAGGCACGGGTTTATACTTGGTCGCTCTTTATGTAGTGTTGTTAGAGGGGTTGGCTCCATTTGTTTTATGTTGGAAGTTGGAGTCTGTTGTTTTGAAACCCTTACATTTGAGAGCAATATTGCATGTTATTTTTATGTGGTAAATTTTATGGGGCACCTACAAAATGAGTTGTCTGTGCCATTCAAATACTAAACTCTTTGGTCGAACTGCCTTTTCTTGCCTTCCACTTGATGTCTTAAACCCTAAATATTACTTTGAAATCGTATTTACTCCAGTTGAAGTTGATGGGAGCATTGTGCATGCTCGGTTACTTGGGAACGATTTTGTTGGGTCCTTTGTTTGGTAATTCTGGAAGAGATATGTACCCACTTATTTTTTGAAGTTGGTGATCAAAGTATTGAATGTTATTTTTTGTTCAATCATTGTGTTCATTGTATAAAAGTGACACATGTGTGTGAAATTTTTGAGGCCCGAATAAGAGTTATAGCAACCAGATTAATTGTGTCAAACAATTGTTAAATAAATGATGGATATGAGTTGATTTTCAACATTGTGCGTGCTCCTGTTGGTTTTAAAGGATAGGTATTGAAGTTTATGTTATGGTTGTGGCTCAAAGGATTTTGTGGTTTCTTATGGCGATTGCAATGTTGTTCGTTGTGACTTTCATATAATGCTAATGTGGATACAAATGGCTATTGTGATTAAATAATTCTGGGCATATACATTATTGTGTTAAATAATTTGGAAACCAGCAAGCAAATTTGTCAAAGAAAATACCAGTTCGAATTATTGTTTTGAAAAGGGAACATTGTTAAACTTTGAAGGTTTGGACAGAGATATGTTTTGATTGCATGTTTTGTTTTATTTTCAATTGAACAATATCCATATTAATTCCCTATCATTCTATCATTTTCTGCTAATTACATTCCCCTCGTAATCCTGATTTCACTCATTGCATCCTTGTTCTGTGAAATAAATTTAAAAGGAAAAGTTAGTGTAAGAGTGACAAAGGGATAACATAGCAAGGGTTGGCAACTGATATTTTGATATTTTATTACACAGTTAAATTGTTTGATTAATTGTTGAATTGTATTCGTATTTTGATCCCTTGTCATTCTATCATTTTCTGCTAATTACACTCCCTCCATATTTCCTATGAACCCTATCACCCCTTGTTCACTTGGAAATTAATAAATGGTTTGTTGTGGATGGATTTCCATGTATCTCGTGTCAATTTTTGATCCAATTTTGTATTCATGTAATCAAAGTGCCATGTATTTTTTATTAAGAGCTTCATTACTGATGAACTGTTGCTACAGGATGAGTTTTTTCAGTAGGGGCAACAATGGCAGAAATAACAGAGGCAGGCGAAATTGGAACCGAGGCCATAGGAGGCCTAGATTTTCTATCCATTTTGACGTTGATCCTGAAGAATTGAACCAGTTGTTCCAAGTTGGGTTCTTTAATTGGATTGTTCGTGGAATAGTGCACCCTTGACCAGAAAAACCCCCTTTCCAGCCTCCTCATAACATCCCTGGAATTTATGTTCCTCCACATGTGTCCTTGCATCATGAAGTCCAAGCAAATGACAGATGGCAAGAGATCATCAACCCGCCTGTCTCTCACCATCGTGGTTGGCCCACTATGTCATTTCCTTTTCCACCACCTGTCAATCCCAATGTCCAGATTTACCGTGTTGCTTCGTCAGTTCAATTTTCACATGCTAGTAAGAGACTAAAAATAGACATTCCCCAACCTATGCAAGATAAAGGAAAAGCAGTTTCCTCCCCTTCTTCTCCCTCCGATGATTCCTCAAAATATGTGTATTCTCGCATGCATTTGAAGGATGATTGTTCCCATGTGATCAGAAAGATACAGCCCCAAGGGTCTAACCAACCACAAGATACTTCTGAGAAGTCAAAGGGAAACAACAGCGCAAAAAGGAAAATTGCCTCACAAAGTGGAAAATATGGTTTTTAGATTATGTTTATTTAGTTCAGTTGATGAAGACAATGCTTAGTAGTTTTCAGTATTTTTGGACAGCAAGCTTTGTTTTGGTATTTTGTGGATAATGTGGATGATGTGGATATTTATATATTTTTTTGGATATGATATAAATAATTTATGATATTTGAATATCCAGTTTGAGAGATATTTAAGGGAGTTGCAAGGGTGGCATATGGTTGAAATGATTATCATTTTTGTGTTATATTTTATGATTTGAAAGGAAGAAATGATGGGAGTCACAAGGGGTCCCACCTACCTAGTTATTATTAATTAAAGACCCTTAACTATATTATTATTATTTATTTCTCCTAAACTAATTAGTTAAGTTAAATCAACTTAACTAAAGAAAGTAGCTGAACTACTTCAACTTATTTGGAAAGAATAAAAGTTGAATGAGAAGGAGAGATAAGTGGAGAATAGAAGGAGAAAGCAAGACCAAGGTTTTTTCTTTGGTTGCATGAGATAGTTTCATTTTTCATTCATTTATGAGTTTATTCAAATCCTAATTCTCTTTTTAACAGCAGGGTCTTATTGTAGACAGCAAGGTTCAAGATTGAACCAAACTTTTCAGACGCTTGTTTTAGAGGTGTTGATCCATCCTTGATAGTATGTGTATTATTGTCTATTTGTGAATTAAGTTTCATGGCTGATAAAGGATATCTTGCAGAGTCAAAATGGCAACAGTTTGTAGCAAGTCGATCCAGATTATAAATTTCGGTTTTACTTGATTGTCAGAGTCTTTTTGTATGGTGTTCATCGGGGATCTCTAAATCAGACTTTGGTACATGCCCTCGCAAGGGTTTTGTAAAGAGAAAACACTTTTGATATCTCTGAATGAAATAAAATCATATTACTATTATGTCTCATATATGTGTATTTATGACTTGTTTACTTTTTGCTTTTTGATCTCCATGTTTCCTTTATCGTAAAATCTGTGTATATTACACAAACTTATATAAATTTTATTTTTTATTGCAACATTATTTTCATTATAAATCAGCCTCAATCCTAGTAATTAATACTTGTGGATTGGGAGAATATTTTGAGGCTATAAAACCTCCGGTGACATTCCCAACTATCTTGTCCTAGCCAGGAAAGATCAGAAAATGATTGAGTACTTGGTAATTCATACCTTTTCCTCAACAAAGAGGTGTTCGAGAGCTTCACAGAGTCTGACTCAGAGATGCATGTGGAATTTGTTATGGGGACCAAGTATGCAATGAAGGGATTTGGAACAATGCCATTCTGGATGGAGTCAGGCAGCACATTGAGAGTGCACGGTGTGTTATGGGTGCCATAAATCAAGAGGAGTGTGATCTCAGTCTCAGTGATTCAGAAGAAGGGATTTGATGTAGCATTCCATGATGGAAAGGCACTTGTCATTCCTAGAGGATCTAGCTCAGAAAAAACAATTGTCTTTGGAGATAGAGAGAGAAACTTGTATAGCCTAAAAGGCCAGCCTATGACAATAATTTCCAGCAGCATAGTGACAAAGAATAGGGACAAGGTAGCTCTAAATGTTGAGCAACTCAGCGGGAGTCAGCCTTCATGTTCATGTGGGAAGAATCAGCCTTCCAATTCAGTCAAGAAGGATTCATGGTACGATATGGCCATGCAGGATGCTCAGAAGCAGGAGACTTCTAGGAGCATGTTCAGCAATAGTGAGTATTTTGAGACATGTCAAACCATCATGGTAGGGATAGCTTATGTGTCAGAGGGAGCAGTCAATCAAGTGTATTGGAGAGCAGGCATGGTAGTGGATTTGGTAGCGAAGATAGGGCCAACTCCATGTGGTATAAGTAACATCCTTGCTAAGAGAGAGTGATGATGTTTTTGGTAGCATTGGACGGGTACTTCCACATTGGCATGTGTTTTGCATGTGGAAGTTGTCGAAAATATTATAGCCTTGAGTTTACTTTAGTTAAAATGAGTTAATTAAAGTAAAATTGTTTTTTTATTAGCAAATTTAGTTATTTAAAGGACATGCATAGCATGAAACATGTAATCTAAATCTTAAGTGAGTGTGAGAAGCAATCTCAACCGTAGATCACTTTGGACATTAGAAATAGATTTTAACTCATGATTATAAAAGCAAGGCTAGGAGAAGGAGGAAGACATGTGTATGTGATACACTTGTGAGAGACGTGTGTTGAGGGAGTCGACACAGTCAATACTTTGAGAGGAATTTGCTTTGGTGAGAGACCAAGTTTGAGGATAGAAAAGAAGTACTTTTGCTAGTGTGAGGAGTGTAGAAGCAAATGAGGACTTTTTCTTACACTAGAGTGAGGATATATCACTATTTGGGTGAAGAGATTTCATCAAAGTATTGATGAGAGGGTTGGATCACAAAGGATCGGGATTCAAGATCTTGATAGGTGGAGAAGGACTTTCATCTAGAGGTCATACAGGTCAAGAAGGAGAGAGAGAAAACGCATCCACACGTGGGTTTCAAAGGATAGATACCAGAGGAAATCAGAGCATCGTACAAAAGTGGTTGTATGGGATTTTCATACATATCTGTGGGTCATAGTTTAGACAGTCATGGATATCCGTGAGTCATAGAAGGGAAAGTCATGGATGTTCGCGAGTCACAGAAGGGCAAGTTGTAGATTTCTTGGGAAACATGCTAGAACAGGTCGTGCAGCAGCATAGATGTTTATAGGTTTGTCTACAGTGTATAATTCTCTCAGTGGGCCATTTTCCTTGTTACAGAAGCCCTAATTTGACCTTAATAAAAGCATCATCGGATCGATTTTCCCTCTAGGATTTTTCCAAGGGTTTACCCAAAAATCTTGGTGTTCTTATGTGCTTTATTTGGTTTCCTTGCTTATGCTTCTCTTGCATGTTTAGTTGATTACTCAATTATGATTTTAGTAGATAAAGTGATTTTATTTTGAGCTAACTGTCAGGTGTTGAGTAGAGTGGTAAAAGATCAACAATGTATTAGTGCATACCAAGGGTTCAATCCACTCAGGAATAATTTCAACAAGGTTGTCCTCATATTTTGGTGAATTTGTATTGGTTGGGAGGGTTAGTTTTGCCCTCATAATTTATGAACTTGACAATATTGCAGAATAGAAAATTTGTGTCTCGTGTGTATTGATTATTCATATATGATCTTGTTGTTTTCGCTGCATATATTTTCAGTCAATAATTTTTAGTGTAAAATTGTTCAATGATAAGAGCCAATATTTATTGTTAGTTCACTAGGAAGTAATTTTCAAATCTGAAAACTGGTCACATAAGATTGTATGTGAAAAATTGACAAATCATTTGAGCAAAAGAAGGGGTTCAAGCCCATGTGCATTTGAAGAAGCGGATTGTGAGGTCCATGTGCTTTGGAAAAGTGAGTTTTCAAGCCTATGAGCATTCTCTGTGGGTGAGAGAACTGTTGCGAATGTTTTTCCCTGTGCGCTGGGAAATAGCTATAGAGCTGAATTTTTATCCGGCCTATTTCTAAAGCCCCAGAAGGGTAGTGGGACATCCGAAGGACTATTGAACAAAGAAAGGGTACACTTCCTGGGGTCGGACGGGTTGTGGGAAATGAGAGGTTGTAGGCTAGTTGCAAAAATTGGCATCTTGACCTGAGATTTGTTGTGTTGATTAGACCTTAGTCTAGTTTAGGAATCCTTCTCTAATGGAGTCTCTAGCCTCATCTCAGGAGTGACCCACTATTGAGAATTTATGAGCAGTGTGGTCTATGGCAAGGAGGAACGTCTAAGGTCTACACGGAGTCGGTGAATCATTAACAAGATAAGTGTTATTTTATCTGTGTCTTTCATGTTAGTTACTATGGAATTCTTATATAAATTATGTATCTTTTATCATACTTGTTCATTCATGAATTGTATGTTGTTTGCACTGCATGATTGTTGCATATGTAGAGCATGTTATTAATTAAATGGTACAAGAGACGAACATTTGTGTGACATGGACAACTTGGGGTTGGGGATGTTGCATTGTGGTATAAGAGCTAAATCTCAATTTCTCCTGTAATGGGGAGTGTTACAAAGAAATTCAAAGAAATTTGAAAATTCAGTTGTGGTAGAAGTCGGTTTTTGCTTAGCAGGACCCAACATGGGTGGTTGGGGATGTTACAAAGTGGTATCAGAGATCCATTTTCGACATTGAGCCTGCATGGGTGGCATAGCATAATGATGAAGATGAAAAATTGTAGAAATTTAAATTCCAAAGAGTGTCTGCAATTTGTTTGACAGATGTCCCTCGGAACAATTTCAGAAATTATCCATAATTATGAATAAAATTGATGCCAGGAACGTTGATTGGTCGCACGTGTAAGCAATTAGTTGTTACAGAGGTTGATTGGGAATTTTTTAGGACTGTAATTGATTGAATTTTATATTTGTTAAGTGCCCATGGAAAAAAATAGGGCAAAATTGGGCAAAAGCCCAATTTATATAGTTAAATTCATGGAGAAATCGATGTGAAGGAATCGAATTTTGGGTGCAAAGGTAAAATTGGAAATAATAGGAGTGGAATTGGTTATATTAAGATTAGTTTCAGAACCTCAATTGCAGCCACAAAAAAATTATGTATTTGGGAATTTTTGAAAAATTCAGAATTTTGGCAAAATTGGCAAAATTCGGTATTTTTTCGTTTAGTGACCTCAACGTGACGTGGGAGCCACGTGTCAGATAAAGTGGAAAAGGGGTGCATTTTCTGCCATAGTGGAAGGTGCACAATGACAACAAGTGGTAGGTGGTATGTGATGTGGAGTTGTTGTAGCGAGTGCTTCCCTGTCCTGTAGAACCTTCGCTCCAGATCCGCAGTAAGAGTTCAAAAATTGACTAAGTAAAAGAATGGATCTGTAGGAAGAAGAGGATTGGGAGTATGTGAAGAAATAAGGAAATGAACATGAACTCGGGGTGATAAATCAAATAAAAATTAAGTATGTATCAATAATGAATCAGTCAGATGGAGATGTCTTGCGTGGTGCGGTGAGATCCCAAAAATTGCCTAAGTATAAAGACATCATGGAGAGCGATGAGATCTCAAGAATTGGTTAAGTGTCAAGATATCGCGGGTTTGAAAGGTATGGTGGTGAGGAAGTGTAACACCCCATGAAGCATGATATATTTCAATAAATTAACAAAGTATGAGGAATCGATCGAATGGAAGGTTAAAGGAAGCAAACAATACGATCAGGAAAGAGATCCAACACATGGTGAGAGGAATTTTTTAGAAAAATGGGTGCAAAATGGTGGTAGAAAGTAAGGATGCATTTTGTAGCCCGTGGAAAAGTAAAAAGAATAGAAAATGGGTTATGAACCTATGACAAATTTAAGAAATTTTCTAAGTATGAGAAATAAGTCGAATGAACGGGGGTCGCGGAGATCGACAAGTGAATAAGCAAACTCCTTAGACCCACGGTGAAATGTTTTGACGGCTGAGATTGAAGCAGAGTCCATATCGGACGATTGTTGAGTATCAAGATCGTATCGAGTGTTTCGGTGGCCAGCGTAACAGAACAATGGTCAATTATAAATCTAAATGACTGATTGGAGGGTCGATGAGAAAAGAAGTTATGTTGCATATGCTAATGGATACCCTTTCATCAATGATATTCCTTTCCTTTCCTTGTCATCAATAAATTTATGCTCAAGACTCAGAATTGAGAAAGAGAATAGTTTTCGGAAAAGTGCTAGACAAATGATTCCATGTATTCTCCCAGAATGTAAATGGGACATTAAAATTCACAAGAAATAAGAAATAATATTTCTAGTGCATTTAAAGGGAAGAAAATGATGGATTTGTTAAATTTTGTGGTCTAAAAAATCCTATTGCATGCGCATTTTCAAGAAATAAGGGCACAGATAGAACCAATCAGAATTTAGTAGAGAGATCATAGACCACATGTATGGAAGATGCACAGAGAACTTACAACTTTGGAGATGAAGTCAAAGGGTTTGGTGTGTGCATGGGTAATGTAGTGAAAGAATCCAATGGGCATGGAGAAGGAAATAAAGTGAGCATGAATTTGGTGGAAATGATTAAGAGTCTGCAAAGAGATGTGAAAAACTATAAGGATGATAATGAGAGACTTATTAAGGCTAAAGAGCAACAATATGGCTTCAACATCAAGTTGTTGCAAATCTTGGACAGAATAAAAAAGAAAATGGATAAGGAGACAAAATCAAGCAAGTCTGGGAGTCATAGATCTCTTACTAGAAGGAAATAATCTAGAAGTGTGAGTAGACATCATCATCACTCACCAAGTCACTCAACTAGAGGGGCATACAACAATCCAAGTATATCTTCTGTCATAATGCATAAGAGGAGGTATGGGATGGATGAACTACAAGGAGAGTTGAACAAGATTAAACCTCCTACCTTTGATGGTGATCACAAGAAAGATGAAGATGCAGGGACTTGGTTGTTGGAGACGAGGAGATACTTTTAGTTGCACAATTATTTCTCACGAGCAAAAGGAAGAATTTTTATTTACCAGCTAAAGGGTAAAGCATCAATGTGGTGAGACTAGTTTGTGCAAGTTCAACACATTGATGAGAAGAAGATCACTTGGAAGCATTTCAAGAAGTGTTTTCAAAAGAAATACTTGACCAAGCGTTATTATGATAGGAAGATGAAGGAGTTTTTTAAACTCAAGCTTGGGAGTATGACCATGGAAGAGTATGAAAGGATACTTATAGAACTGTTGAAGTATGGTGTCTTCATCAAAGATGAACAGGTCAAGATTCGAATATTTTTGAATGAGCTCCCATCAATATTCAGTGACAATATACAGTATGATGATCCCAATACATTGGATGAATCCAAAAGGAGAGCCAAGTTCCTCTATGATCAGCATAGAGGAAGACCAACTTTCCAAAAGTCTTGGGAAGACAAGAAGAAAAGTAAGATGGAACAAATGAAGAAGGAGAACAAGCCACCATTCTTCAGAAATAGTTCTCAAGGGAAGTTAGCTCAAAATGAGCCTAGAATATCATAAACATTAGGGAAAAGACCAAGGAAACATCCTATTAAATGTTTGGGTTGTGAGGGAGATCATATATATAGAAATTTATCTCATAGAGGTGAAAAAGTGAGGATCGTTCACAATGTCATGGGCAGAAGCATGCCAAGAATATATGCATCCCTAGACAACAAGCAATATGAATTTCAATCTCATATGATTGAACTAGAAGATAAGATCAATGATCAAACTATTGTTATTTTAATTGATTCGGGAGCTAGTCATGGTTATATAAATCCTAATTTGGTGGAAAGATTTCATTTGCCAAGAAGTAAACTTGGGAGATCTTGGTTGGTTCAACTAGCTATAGGATCTAAAAGAATAATTAATGAGTTGGTTAAGGAATGTCCAATGGACATGAACGAACTAAGCACAAGGGAATGTTTGAATATCATACATTTGCATTCATATGATTTCCTAATTGGTATGGATTGGTTGGAAAATCATCATGTTGTTCTAGATTGTTATAACAAGGCATTTACTTGCTTGGATGAGAAAGGGAAATTAAGAATAGTTCAAGATATTCCAAGGGTAGTAACCATCGGAGAAATTTTAGCCTTGCGGCTGAAGAAAAGTTTTAGGAAAGGTTGCCAAATATTTGCAGTGCATATGGAAGAAGAAGCTAAGGATAAAGTGCCAAATATTGAAGACTATGCAATCCTAAAAGAATTTGAGGATGTATTTAAAGAGATATTGAGGTTGCCACTGAAGAGAGATATTTATTTCTCTATTAATTTGATGTTTGGAGCAGCCTCTGTATCCAAGACTCCTTATAGGATGAGCACACCAGAGGTGAAGGAATTAAAAATGCAACTTGAGGAGCTTTTGAAAAAGGGGTATATATTCCCAAGTGTGTCACCTTGGGGTGCCCTAGTATTATTTGTTAAGAAAAAATATGGTACCTTGAGGTTATGTATTGACTTCATGTAGTTGAACAAGGTGATTGTGAAGAACAAGTATCATTTGTCAAGGATAGTTGATCTTTTTGATCAGTTGAAAGATGCAAAGATATTCTCCAAGATTGACCTCACGTCAGGATATCATCGGGTGAGAATCAAACAAGAATATATCAGAAAGACTGCTTTCATGACGAGATATGGCCATCATGAGTTTAAAGTGTTGTCGTTTGGGTTGTCAAATGCACCAGTTGTCCTTATGTGTTTAATGAATGGTATTTTCATAAATTACTTGGATAAGTTTGTCATTGTATTCTTGGTTGACATTCTTATCTACTCTAAGTCTAAAAAAGATAATGAGCAACACTTAAGGATGGTGCTACGAGTATTGAGGGGGCATCAGTTGTACACAAAATTGAGCAAGTGCTTATTTTATTAGAAATAGATAAATTATCCGGTTCATATCATTTCAGAGGAAGAGATAGCAATAGATCCTAAGAAGATAAAATTCATTGAGAGATGGCCAGTACCAAGGAATGTCTCATAAGTGAGGTCATTCATGGGACTTGCGGGTTACTATATAATATTTATTGAAGGTTTTTCAAAGATCGTTCCCCCAATCAATTCTTTGCAAAAGAAGGGTGTGATATTTGAATAGAATATTGATTGTGAAATAAATTTTTAGAACATGTAGAATTTATTAACAAGTGCACCAATCTTAAGGATTGTTGATCTTGATGAAGATTATATTGTGTGCATGGATGCATGCGAGGAAGGACTTGGTGGAGTCCTTAGTCAAAACGACCATGTGATATGCCTGAGTCAAGAAAGTTAAAATAGTGCAAGAGACACTACACTACTCATGATTTAGAATTGGAATCCATAGTGAATGCCTTGAAGATGTGGAGGCACCACCTCATAGGAAAAAGATTTGAGTTAAGGACAAACCATAGTGGTCTGAAATATTTATTCGGATAATCAACTTTGAATGCCATACAAAGTAGATGGTTGGAACTCCTCAATGAATATGAATTTGAGATAAATCATATCAAAGGAAAAGACAACAAGGTGGTTGTTGCACTCAGCGGGAAGGTGCATGAGATGCATGATATAGTCATTAGCATGTACAAATGTGATTTAAAAGACAGAATTTTGGAATTTGCAAAATCCAATCAGCACTATATGGAGACAAGAGAAAAATTGTAGCAAGGTAATGATCGGCAGAAACTTCAAGATTTTGAGCTGAGAGAGAATGAAATCCTCGTTTATGTGTCTAATTCGCAGGAGTTGAAAAGCACCTACGGTACCAGAAAACAATTGCAGTTGTCAAGGGCCAAGTATGAAAAAAGAGGTGGTTGAATATATTGCTAGATGGTTAGAATGCCAGAAGTCAAGGCTAAGCATAGATATCCAACTGGTTTTCTACAGCCATTTCCCATTCTTGAATGGAAATGGGAAGTGATGACAATTTATTTCATCACCAAGCTACCCAAAACAATGAAGTAGCATGATTCCATCATGGTGGTGGTAGATAATCTCACTAAAGTTGTTCATTTTATTCCAGTGAAGCTCACTCACAGGGAAACTAACATTGTAGATATTTATATGAAGGAGATTTCCAGGCTTCATGGAGTGCCTAAAGCAATTGTTTCTGACAGAGACCCCAAGTTTACATCAAATTTTTTTAAGGGGTTATTCAAAGGATTTGGGATAAATCTGAACCTTAGTACAACATATCATCTAGAGTCAGATGGGGAAACAGAGAGGGTCAATCAAGTGATTAAGGATATGTTGAGGATGTATGTGATGGATAAACCATCAAAATGGGAAGATTACTTACACTTAGTTGAGTTTGCTTATAATAATGGGTATCAAGCATCTTTGAAGATGAGCTCATTTGAAGCATTATATGGCAGAAAGTGCAATACGCCAGTGAGTTGGGGCAACCCAATAGATAGAGAAGTTGTTGGGCCAAAATTGCTCAAGGAAATGGAAGAACAAATGGTGAAGATAAAACATAATTTAAAGGATGCTCGAGACAAGCAGAAAAATTATGCAAACAAGGGAAGAACTCACAGAGAATTCAAAGTGGGCGACCATGTGTTCTTAAAAGTGAAGGCAAAAAGAAGTTCCCTAAAGTTGGAAAACTGCTCAAATCTTGTAGCAAGATATTTTAGACCCTTTGAAATCCTGCAAAGGATTGGTCTAGTTGCATACATGCTTGCACTACCTACATCCATGTGCATTCATAATGTATTCCATGTGTATTTTCTTAAAAAGTATGTACCTGATGCTAATCATGTAATTCGTTGGAATGTGATTCAAGTGGAGCAAGAAGGAAACTTATGAGTTCAACTAGTGTGCATATTGGATCGGAATGTCAAGTTCCTCAAGAATCGAGCAATAGGACTAGTAAAGGTCCAATGGACTTGTTACGGTCCTGAGGATGCAACTTGGGAGCATGAAGATTCCATCCAGGAAGAGTACTACATCTTTTTGGAGAGTACCCATGAAAGAAGCGAGTTGTCAGGCCCGTGTGTGTTTGAAGAAGAGGATTTTCAAGTTTGTGTGCTTTGGAAGAATTGGGTTTTCATGTTCGTGATCATTCTCTCTGGGTGAGAGAATAGATAGGTATTTTTTTCCTTGTGCACTAGGAAATAGCTACATAGCTCTGAGAATTTATTTACGTCCTGTTGTAGAATCCCTAGAAGGGAAGTGGGACAATCGAAGGACTTTTGAGAAGAAAATGGGTACACTTCTTGGGGTGGGATGGGCTATGGGAAATGAGAGGTTGTAGGCTAGTTGTAGAAGTTGGCACCTTACCTTGATATGTATTGTGTCGATTAGACCTTAGTATGGTTTAGGAAGTCTTCCCTGGTGGAGTTTCTAGCCTCAGCTCAGGGGTGACCCATACTGAGAATTTATGAGCAGTGTGGTCTATGGATAGGAGTAATGTTTTAGGTTTGCACGTAGTCAGTGAATTATTAACAAGATAAGTGTTATTTTAGATGTGTCTTTCATGCTATTTCTATGGAATGCTTATGTAAATTATGTATGTTTTATTATACATGTTCATGCATGAATTGTATGTTGTTTGCATTGCATGATTGTTGCATATGTAGAGCATGCTATTAATTAAATGGTAGCAGAGATGAACATTTGCGTGGCATGTCCATCTTGGTTTTGGGGATTTTGCATTGTGGTATTAGAGATAAATCTCAAGTTCATCGGTAATGGGGAACGTTACAAAGAAATTCAAAGAAATTTGAAAATTCAATTGTGGTAGAAGTCAGATTTTGCGTAGCGGGAACAAGCCTAGGTGGTTTGAGACATTACACTTACAACCTTATGGAAATAGATATCAACTCTAAAGGAACATCTAGCTCTTCTAATATATTCCTTACTTTCCAAACAGCAAGGATAACGAGTTGTAATCTACCCCTATTGACGGTCTAATCATCGAAAAATGTCAAGGACATGAATGGTTTGCATGTTGGCTCTAGTCATTCTAGTGATTGTGTCGACAACTTTTGTCTTCTTCTGTATGCATGCATACTTTATGCATCTTCCCTCTCCTCTAAGTGTATCAACATTGAGTCGTCTCTTCCCTTATTTCTTTTTTTGCATTAACCTTCCAATGTTTTCTCACTTTAATAAGTCAAACCATGTCTAAATTTTAGATATTGCAACAAAATACTTTCACTTGACTTTTATTTTTTCTATTCAATGACCAAACTTTGATTATCCTATATATATAACTTCTAACACAACCCTTTATTTAATATCACTTTATTTATCATAAGGATTTAGGACCCCTAACATATTATTGAGTGTTACTTATTCTAACATCTGATACCTCGCATGGTCATTTGTGACAAAATATTGCCTATTGTATGGGTCAACATGTGTACCTTAATTTTGTGTCAAATGAATTCTCTAATAACATTTGTTTGTGTCCCTTTTAACAGAACAAAACCAAGCAATACATATCTTTTGTGAGTCATGTAACATGCACAAATATCTCATCATTGTCAGTTTCATCGATCATATTTTGTCAATGAAAAATCAACAACATCATTTGACAATAACATAACGTGTTGTCTCTCATCGGTGAGTTTGTCTCCATTCCACACCAAAAAAAATTCTATTTTTCTACAATGTAAACCTTGAAAACTTTAAAATATTTTAACTTCTTTTCTCTAGCATACTCATGTCTACAATGTTTGTCATATGATACCTCTCATTGCTCATGAAATGTATGTCAATAACAACTTATGATTGCATGGGCCTCGTTACCTTACACCTGTTATTATTTTCCATGCCAAATTATCATACTTGTTCATATTCCCAACATGATTCACCTTTAATCTATCAACCAAGCATGAATCTCTTTCACAAAACTTGTGTTCATGAGTTCACATTGCTAAATTTGTTGATGTTGTTTATAAATCACAAACTCTTAGAGTCTCTCCCTGACTTTAGCACAATATGTTGCTTAATAATGAACTCTCCACCATTTTACCTACATAAATCTTGAGAACCTTTATCGTTGTCTAATTGTTGACCCTTGATGATTTTTTGGTCAAACTCGAAAGGCAACTACCATTCAATTAATTTCACTTTTTCATGTCGACAAAGCAACTCATGAAACCATTATCACCAATTTCTCTCATCACTACCTCTTGTGTACTTGATATGGATTTATGAGTGGAACGAAATGAAACGACATATTTATAATATTAACACAGAGACATAGTGAACAATAATAGAGATACAGTAAAACTTGACTTCTATTAAATAAGAAATATGTTGAAAATTGTAAAATGTGGACTGAAAAACAAGCTTGTTAGAATGGTGGAAACTTATCTCTAAGAAGAGATGTGACGGCTACACTCATTCAAAAGAAAATGAGTACAATGAGGGTCTGAAGGAATTTTTACAATAAACATGAATTTTGAAACCCTAGACATCCAAAAACCTAACCCTAGGAGATGAAGCGCCAAAAGTCATGTGGGCCTTGTTGGGGTAAGTTAGTACATCAACTTCCCCGGGTCGTAACTTTTGCATACGATTTTCGTTTAGGGTGCACGATAGCTCGTTGGAAAGGTATTGACGAGGATATTCATTTAGGGGGCTCAATAAAATCATTTTTTGTTCATTGAAGTGCTCGATCGTGAAAAAACGTCGTTTATGCCCTTAAAATGGCCCCAGAATTTTGGGACCCGAAAAACTACTAAAAATAGTAAGTTGCCAAAAAATTGTTTTGAGCCAGTTGGAAAAGGTGGGTGCCCACCAAGATCCTCCTAGATCAATCCTCCCCCCTTAGGAACCAATGGTCTCCATTGCATTGAGTGCCCCAACAGATGAGGAAATGTTTGTTGAAATTAGACTCGGGTGAGCCACTTGCCTTGGCACAGGAGCTACCCTGCTTTGACAACCCGATAAAGTTGGATCCTATGTTGGTGAGTGCCCTTGACCTATGTGTCCAATATATAATCAGTGGATTCATGTTCCATGTAGTCAGGGTTGAGCTCTCTCGGTTTCAATTGTTTTGTTATCTTTGAGGTGTACAATAATGGTGGAAAATAAGGTCGAAGGAGGTCCACATTGAACATTGGGTGCAAGCCAAGGAAGGGAGGAAGGTTGACCTCAAAATTATTGTCACCCACAACCTTGGTAATGGTGTAAGGTCCATAATGGAGTGGACAAAGCTTCCATTGAGGCTTTGTAAGGCATTTTTTCTACAAGTGCAACCAAACTTTGCCTCCCACCTGAAACTGGTGTGGCACCCGGTGTTGATCGTGGGGTTTCTTGTACTTGGCATTGGACTTCTGTAAAATATTTTGACCCTATTGGTGGATGTGTTGGATTCTCTCAATGAACCGGGTGTATTTTTCAGCTTTAGTTGGAGCATGCGACGAGTCTGCCTGGGTGGTCACAAGGGGTAATGCAACATCCATGGGACCCAATGGTTGAAATCCCAACCCCACCTAAAATGGGTTGTGTCTGGTTGAGATACGTATGGATCTATTGTAGCTATGTTGAACATAGGGAAGAATCTCATCCAAGGTGCGTGGGTGTTTGTAATTGTACATGCACAGGATGTGCACGATTATCTGGTTGACGACCTCGATTTGGCCATCCGTATGGGGGTGGAAGGTAGTGCACTTGGTGAGCTTGGTGTCCAACAATGACTAGAGGCTCGACCAAAATGTGTTGAGGAACCAACTGTCCCAATATGATATAATGGTTTGTGGGATCCCAAAGTGTATCCACACTCATTCAAAGAATATCTTGGCGGTCGCCTCCCCTATGATTCTCTTCTTGCAAGTGGTGAGAATCGCCATCTTGGAAAATTGATCAATAACCAAAAAAACACAGTCATTTCCCCGCTTGGTGGATGGAAGGAATGACATGTAGTCCATTGAGATGGATTCTCGAGTCCTGTTAGGAGTAGGTAGAGGAGTGCACATGCCTTGTTTTTTAGTGGTTGGTTTGGCAATAGCTCAGGCAGTGTTGGACCGGATATACTTGTTGACATCATGTCGAAGTTTCGGCCAGTAGAAATGTCGTTATAGCACTGCCATTGTCTTTTCCACGCCGAAGTGTCTTGCCACCCGACTATAGTGGGCTTCCCAAATCAGCTTCGCTCGCTCGCTTTATGGAATGTAGAGATGGACCAGATGGCACAAAAGCCCATCTTGAAAATGGAAATTAGTGACAATTGTGATTGCACCCAATATCTGGTAGGTGTTGGCAAAGTCAGGATCTATCTCATAGAGTTGGGGCCATTCGCAGGTCTCGTGGACGCAATATTCTTGCATTGTGGTGAGTGTCGCCACTGGAGGTTGATTAAGGCAATCAGCGAATCGGTTGGTACTCCCTATTTTATACTTGATCTTTAGGTGGAACTGCTGCAAATATGTGGACCACTTCTGATGGCAATCATTCTGCAATTTTCCTTGTGTCTGTATGAACTGCAACGGCTTATGATCAGTGTGGATGACTGTCTCTTTCCCAAGAATGTAATGCCTCCACTGGCAGTAGGCTTGCACAATTGAGTACATTTCTTTGTCGTAAGTAGAGTACTTACAGACGACATTTGATAGTGTCTCACTATGATAGGCCATGGTGTGGGCGTGTTGAGTGAGGATTGCACCCACAACATAGTCTGAATCATATGTCTTGATCTCAAAGGGTTGTCGTAGGTCAGCTAATGAAATCACTAGGGCTGAGCACAAGCACTACTTCAGATCATTGAACGCTTTCTATTGGGACAGGCCCCACAAAAATTTTACCTTACCACCACCTCTCGTTATTTGGTTGAGGGCCCATGCAATATGGGAGAATGCAAACACGAACCTGCGATAGAAATTGGCAAGGCCTAAGAATCTCTGAAGCTCAGAGAGCGTGGTTGGGGTTGGTCAGTCACGGATGACTTGGATCTTGGCTGGATCAACATGCACACCATGTGCATCAAAAATCTATCCTAGGTACTCGACCTTGTCCATGCCGAAGGATCATTTTTCCAAGTTGGCATATAGCTTGTGTTGTTGCAAAGTGTGCAGAACTTGTTGAATATGCTACAAGTGTTCTGCCCAAGTCTTGATGTAGATGAGGATGTCATCCAAATACACCCCCACAAAATAATTAGTGAAAGGCCACAAGATATCGTCCATCATCCTCATGAAATTTGTTGGGGCATTTGTCAAAACAAAGTGCATGACTAGCCATTCAAAAATACTTTCTTTTGACTTGAAGACAGTTTTCCATACATATGTCTACTCTATGGGACCTGATGGTAGCTAGACTTTAGATCAATCTTATTGAAGTATTTTTCCCCCTTGAGTTGATTAAAGAGATCGTTGATTCGGGGAATCGGTTACCATTTCTCGACTGTGATTTTATTTAGGGCCCGGTAATCAATGCAGAGTCACTAGATCTCGTCTTTCTTCTACACCGGCATGATTGGGATTCCACAAGGTGATGAGATGGTTCGGATGTGCCCCTTGTGGAGTAGTTCTTGGATATGATGTTTGATCTCCTCATTTTCTAGCAAAGAGCGAAGACAGACTGGCCCATTGGGTAGTGGTGCGTCGGGGGTCAGTTCAATGGGATGCTTGACCTGACAGTGCAGAGGTATCCCAATAGGTGATGAGAAGATGTCTTTGTATTCTTCCATTACCTTATCCACCTGCTTATGTTGGATGGAGAGGTTGATTGTTGAGGCCATGGATGTGGTTGCAACCTTTCACTCACTCTGAAAGTGAATCATGAAGAAGACAAACTTCTCGGTCTGATAAATGACATTCATGCATTGCTTGGCAAAGATCAAGGAAATATCACTAGGTAGGACTACCTCGGGTATCTTGTACAATTTCCTGTTCAAATTAATAATAACATTACGATGCCCAGACTCGATTTTGTTTTCATTGATAAAATTGTTGTCATAGATAAAACTCGCGCTGCTCTAACGGCCACCTAGGGTTCCTTCTGAAGCTACCCAGCAGCCACAATGGCAGCCCCAAGAGGAGGGGAGTCGCCGCCCCTACCTCCTCCATCGACTGAAGCCTCCTTCTATAGGCTCCTTGCTGCCCAAGGTAAAAAACTGCCTCTAACATCTCCATCTAGCTTCATTAAGAAGCTCGACTCAATCCCTAAGATTGAACTGCCCCCAGAACAGCCTATGCGCATAGTGGTCTCTCTGTCCGATCGTGGATTGGTGGGTCAATTCATGGGATTATGGTCGTCAACCAGATCTACCGATAACTAGATCCAAAGGAACTGACATCCGTTGATCTAGAACAACGTCACTTGCTATGCGGTGGGAAGAGGATTCTACATATTCGAATTCATCTCACAGGAATACAGAGATTTAATCTTTAGGAATGGATCGTATTTTATGGGAACACAAGGGTTGTACCTAAACAGATGGATGCCAAACTTCAACCCTGCTTTGGAAGTGCCCAAGGACATCCCAGTCTGGGGACGGATACCCAATCTCTCGATCCATTGTTGGAACCCCATCTCACTCCAAACAATTAGGAATGGGCTAGGGCAATATATTGACAGGGACGACTCCAAAGATCAATACTCCTGCGCACGCATCTGCGTGGAAGTGGATCTAGAGGTGGGCCTCCCAGAGGCATTCAAGCTAAAGGTTGCAGACTGACAGCACTACCAGAAGCTGGACTAAGAACAATTACCTTTCAAGTACAGGGGATGCCACGAATACAACCACTTTCAACGAAATTGTCCAAAAATCCCTAACCAAGAGAAGGAAGAAGGAGAAGGATGGCCACAGCCTAGGAAGGGGAAAACATCAGCCAACCCTAAAGAAAAAAGGAATGCAAGGGAAACCGTAGCACCGCACAAGGAGCAAGAAGATCGGATAAGGGCCCCCATGTCAGGAAACAGTTTCAACGTGTTGAGAGAACAAGAATAACCAGATAAAGTGACGAGTGAGGACCCAAAGGAGGGCCCTCCCATTGAATTAGAATCGCAAGAAAAGACCCATCCTAGAGCACAAGATCATCTAGTGCTAGATCGAGAAGAGGGGCAGGGAAAGGTCGTGACAGTGCAGGAAGGAAATTCATACGTGGATCCAGGAGAGGCCCCTTCCGATAGTGACTCTTCGGTAACTAATGGCTCCATTGTCACATCCAAAAAAGCAGGCAGAGGAAGGAAATCCAAGAAAGAAGAAAGGGAAAAGGAAACCTACAAAGATGTTCTTAGTGGATCGCAACCAACAATCAGGCAACTGATCAATGTAAGAATGACAAGAAAGCAGGCTAAGGCTCATAAAGGAGCCAATACCCCCCCCCCCCAGGTAAATCATGAAACTAACCTCCTGGAATTGTAGGGGTTTCGGCAGTAGATTAAGGGAAGAAGCCCTCAAAGACATAATCAGAATGTCAAAGACCGAGATCCTTCTAATCCAGAAGACAAATATAGAGGATCTAGAATTCCTCCAAGCAACGAAATCCCTTTGGGAAAAAAGCCAAGGAATAGCAATAAGTGCAAGAGGTGCCTCAGGAGGTCTTGGAACCCTCTGGGACACAGTGAAGTATGATTTAATCTCATCTGAAGCATGCATGCAATGGATTTTCACCGGTCTTCTACACAAAGAGATGGGTCGACTGGTAAGTCTATTCAACCTCTATGTCCCGGTCCTGTTTGGGGAAAAAGGAAACTGTTGGGATTCGATTAAAGAATTTCTACTCTCAAATGACCTAAAAAATATCATTATTGGGGGGGATCTCAATGTAACCCTTGCCGCGGATGAGAAAAAAGGTGGGTCCATTGTGACAAACCCCTCTAGGGAATGGATAGAAGATATTATGTTAGACTGGGATCTGGAGGATATCAAACCCGCCAAGGCAAAATACACTTGGTCAAACAAAAGAGTGGGACCAGAGCATATTGTTGCCAGACTAGACAAGTTCTTAGCCCAAAGCTCCTTCATGCTCTTGGGCCTTTCGCTCTCAACTAAAATCCAACCGCACAGTGTGTCAGATCATAAGCCAATCTTGTTAGAGATTTCGCAGGACAGAAATATAGGGCCTATCCCATTCAGATTTAGCCCCGCCTAGCTTCAATATGAGGGATTACAGGACTTGGTTGCCAAAATCTGGAACGAGAAGGTCAGCAGATCCCCATTTTATGTCTGGGAAGAAAAGCATAGGAAGCTCAAGGTAGCGCTAAAAGGCTGGGCTAAAATACAAAAGAATCCAATTATTAAACGGCAAGAAGCCCAAAAATATCTAGAAGACCACCAGTTGGAAATGGAAGGTCAGGAGACAACTCAAGAAATTCTCGAACACGAGGACCACCTCCAAAGGACATGGCACCAAGCCTGCAGAGAGGAGGAAAGGTATTGGCAACAGAAATCAAGAAGCCTCTGGCTGGAGGCTGGAGACAAAAATACCAGCTACTTCCATAACCAAGCTGAAGCAAGAAAGTAATTCAAGACAGTCACTGAAATACATGTTCAGGACTAGGTTATTTTAGATTTTGAAGGCATAAAAACAGTTGCGGTAGAAGCCTTCAAAAGTCTTTACACAGATACACAAACGACCCTATTAGACTCAAATGCTTATCCGCTCTCCCTAGTACCGGTCGTTATCCAAGAGGACGCCAACAATAAGTTGTTAGTGGAAGTAAACCTACAAGAAATAAAAGAGGCCCTCAACCAGATGAATCCGGACAAGGCGCCGAGACCATATGGCTTCACAGCTAGATTTTATCAAAGTTGTTGGGATATAATAAAAATAGATCTATTTAAATTGTCTCGAAAATCTTAGAAATGCAACAAGATAGGAGGAGGAACAAATTCGTCCTTCCTAACTCTCATTTTGAAAGAAAAAGGAGCAATAAGTTTTGGAAGATTCTGGCCAATCTCTCTGTGCACCACAAGCTACAAGTTCATCACAAAAATTATAGCCAATAGAATAAAAAAAATCCTCCCTGCAATCATCCCGGAAAACCAAGGTGGGTTCATCAAAGGAAAACATATAGTGGATAACATCATTATGGTTCAGGAAGCGCTACACTCAAGCATTCAAAAAAAATACAGAGGTATGATTATAAAGCTCGATCTCACAAACGCGTTCGATAGAGTCAGGCATAGATTCTTGTTTAAAGTCATGGAAAATTTTGGCTTTGCTCCAACCTTTATAAATTGGATAAAATCTTGCATTGGATCCCCCTGGATTGCCCCTCTCATAAATGGTCGAGCAACAAAGTTCTTTCAAGCTTATAGGGGTCTCTGGCAAGGTTTTCCCCTCTCCCCGCTTCTCTACGCAATACAAGCCTCTGTGCTCAGCTTCCAACTCGACCACAGCTAGACTCACAACAATATCCTAGGCCTGAGAATAGCCCCAAGGGTAAAAGACATCAACCATGCCCAATTCGCAAATGATACCTTATTGTTGGGAGGAGCAAGTGTGCAGACAGCGAGGAAGTTTAAATTTGAGTTGGACACTTACAATGAGATCTCGGGAAGCGAAATAAGCCTGCCCAAAAGAAATATCTACGGATGGAACACCTCTCCAAGGGTAATGTTGGAGATATCAAGAGTCCTGGGAATGGAAAGCTACACCAATTGGGACTCTTTTAAAAACTTGGGAGTACCAATATTCAGGACCAAGCCAAAGGCATCTCAATGGATCCCGTTGATAGACAAATTAAAAGAAAGAAATAACTCTTGGGGAGAAAATTGGTTAAACCTCGCTGGTAAATTTGTTCTCATCAAAGCGGTATTAGCAAGCATCTCGATCTATCAATGCTCATTATTACTATCCCCATCCACCATGATTCAAAAAATGGAAGCGTTATTCAGATGGTTCTTGTGGGAAGGAGGGAAGAAAAATGGGAGGAAGTTGCACCTAATAAGTTGGGTGAAAGTAACCAAGCCAATAGCAGAAGGCGGCCTCCAATTCAAATACATCAACTCCCAAAACCTTGCCTTAGGAGCCAAGCTGCTATGGAACCGTGTTTCAGGGAAACCCACTTGGAGCAAACAAGCAATCTGGAAGAAGTACTTTCGAGGCCCAAGAACAAAATGCTCGGATCGACCCGCAACCATGGAAAATGGTTCACCTATATTCCTTTTGTGTCTAAAATTATTGAGGCTCTTCAGGCCTAACCTCACCTGGATACCAAGGAACGGAAAGAAAGTTAATGTTTGGGAAGACTCAGTACTAGGCGACCCGCCTTTAAGCTCGATGGAAGGATTAGACCAGCTAAAATCCTGGATGCGAGCCCAGGATCTTACCACCCTTTGGGACATCTCGGTCTGGAGTGAAGGAGTGGACAAATCTTGGCTCAGGTGGGAAGCCAACAATAGGACTCAAGATCTCTAAGGGGAATGGAGCACTTTGATGGGTTATTTACAAGGGAAATCCCTTATAAAAGAAAGGAAAAAAGACAAGAGGAGCTGGGGATCACTCTCCGGAAGCTACACAACAGTAGCAGGGTATAAAATCCTTACGGTTGTTCCTCATGTCCGACCAGACCCTACAATCTGGAAAGACATATAGACTACAAAGTCCATTCCAAAGATAGATATGTTTGTATGGACCCTGGCCCATAGGAGCATTCTAATGGGAGAAAATATGTGAAGGAGAGGGTGGGAAGGCCCATCCAGATGTCCACTCTACACACAAGAAGAGGAAACATCAGACCATATGTTCTTGCAATGCCCGTACGCTAAAGAGGTTTTGTATTTGTCCCTTGGACTGAAGCCAGGAACAATCAATCTACCTCAAGAGACCAACAATCTACTCTAAAACTGGAGATCCCTGTGTCCTTTCCAGGTCACGAAAAAAGCCCAACTATCCACCATCTGGAGAACACTTCCAAAATTCATCCTATGGAAGATCTGGCTGGAGCGAAACACCAAAATATTCAGAAAGTCCAAGAGTAATCCAGCACAAGTCACAACTAATATAAAGGCCTTATTTGGTGAAAGTGCCATGTACTTCTGCAAAGTAAAGAACTCGAGAGTCCTAGAGCCGGAAGAGGAGCATTGGATTAAAAGCTTCAATATCAAGGATCGACTATAGAAAATAGGCAACGAGTCAAGACAGGAAACTTGGGAAATTATGATGAAAGAGGAGGACTTCGAGGAATGGAAAAAACAAAGAAGCATGCATATACTGTTCTTCGACGAGGCCTCAGGAGGAAACCCCGGGATGGCAGGTGTTAGGACCACATATTGCACCTTTTTGCCCATACTTTTTTGCCATTATTATACCCTTCATCACTAGTATTTAGACTCATAACATCACTTCACCTGATCATTCCAAGGTATACAACGTCCTTTCTCATTATTATATACTTAATCTGTTTTGCATAATACTTTACATTACTTTTGGACCTAACCATTGATTAGAAGTGCATAAGTGTCTATATCTGCAGAATAGTATTCAAGACCGATGCTGAAACACAGAGCTGTCCAAAGTTGTTGTTGAACTGATGCTGAAACACGGAAGCTGCTACACAGCCCAAGGATGCATATGCTGAAACACGGAACTGCCACACAGTCTAAGGTCGCATATGCCGAAACACGGAGCAGCTACATAGTCCGGGGATGCAGACGCCGAAACACGGAGCTGTCACGCAGTTCAGAAGTGCAGATGCTGAGACACAGAGGAGACCGCCACGATGCTGAAACATGAGCCGTGACAGTTAGCAGTCAAGGCCGACACAGTCAAGAGTGCAATTCACGTGGCTGAAACAGCCCGTGAATTGCGATGATGAAACAACATCAGCAGATATGAGAAGGAGCTGTTACACCAGCCGTAACAGCAATACCTCGTTCAGCTCCTGTATTAGCATTCGGTTGCGTGAGAATAGGACACCCTATGCTGATTTAGAAAGAAGATCTGATTTAGTGTAGG
>ML779750.1:37490-50601 GCA_009831015.1 Picea engelmannii | reverse complement strand
TGCCCAACCATTTGAAGCTACATCATGTTTTTCATGTTTCATGCTTAAAGAAGGTGATTGGAGCTAAGTGCCAAATTCAAACCAACCTTCCAGAGTTAGCTGAAGAAGGATCCATTTGGCTACAACCAGAAGCAGTTTTGGACTAGCGTGAACGTCACCTACATCAGAGAAGCATCAAGGAAGTGCTAGTCCAGTGGAAAGATACAACTCCAGCAGACACCACTTGGGAACCAGCTACCATTCTGCAACAATTTCCTCATCTCAAGCCTTGAGGACAAGGTTGTTTTTAAGGGGGCAGACATGTTAGGGTCCTAACTCGCGCATAGGTAGAACAATATATTCAGATGTAATAAAGGTCAATATTAATAAGGCCTTTCAATAAAATAGAATAAGGTGGATCTAAGAAGACCTAATAGAAGCTTCCGCTTCTAGAAGGAGCTTCCTCTAGATGCTTCTTTTTAGTATAAATAGGAGTCGAGGGTATGAGAACCCTAGCTTGGATATTATTGTAATAGAGATCTGCTCAACTAGAGGTTGCCCCCTCAAAGAGGCTCGTGAACATTGCTTTCAGATTCAAAGTGTTATTTCTGTTGTTATTCTTATATCATTTTAGTGTTATTGTGGTGAATGTTCTGGTTATATTGCTGATATTCTGCCATTACTAGCATTTTATTTTTGTTCTGCATACATTTTATATCTCGTATATTACATGAAGACTACAACAAAATTTCAAATAAAAAAATTTGAAGAGAGTGAAATTGGTGATAGTGGTTTGATAAGTTACTTTGTCGACATGAAAAAGTAAAATTAATTGAATGGTAGTTTCTTTTCGAGTTTGACCAAAAAATCTTCAAGGGTAAACAATTAGACAACAATACAGGTTTTCAAGAGTTATGTAGGTCAAATGGTGGAGAGTTGATTGGTAGGAAACATGTTGTGCTAAAGACATGGAGAGACTAAGAATTTGTCATTGATATACACCATCAACAAATTTGGCAATGTGAACTCATGAACATAAGTTTTGGGCAAGAGATTCATGCTTGTTTGATAGATTGAAGGTGAATCATGTTGGGCATATGAATAAATATGATAGTTTAGTAAGAAAAAGAATAACATGTGTGAGGTAACGAGGCCCATGCAATCATAAGTTGTTCTAAAATACATTTCATGAGCAATGAGAGGTATCATCAAAGTAAGACACAATATTCAACAAACGAAAGGAAAGTATGGATCACATATCGCAGAGAACTCTAAATGACCATTTCATTAGATGCAATCAATATTTTGATAGATACACATTTGAAATCTCATACTTAAAATTAAATTCTAAGAGATCGGTAATGTTATGTCCTAAATAGTTCTCTGGGAACCTCAAAAAATTATAGTGTCTTTATAAAATAAACAATAATGTTTGGGGTTACAAATAAAAGTAAATTGTTTTAGTCCTTCAAAGAGGACTGGGATGGGGCTCCCACGAACCATCAAATGAAGAGAGACTTGGAAGACAAAAGAAAACAGTCAAGGGTCATCCTTCGGTTTCACGGGTTTCTGGGAACATAAAAGGAAAAATGGCAATTGACTGAACAAGAAAAATGGTGAAGGCAAGAATAATGTGACTACTTGACTTACTACGATGGTAATTTTGAAACATCATTTGCTTGTTGTGGCATCTTTTGTAGGTTGTTGTTGTGTTGGAGGTGGCATAATTGATGTAACTACTTCTTGTTGATATGTCTCAGTTATCTTAACTAAGGCCTTTGTTAACCATTGTTATATATACCCCCTCATTGGAGAAATAGTTATTTCATGCTTGGTATTAGTTTCAAATAACTCATTCTCAAATTCTCCCAAATCAATGCTTAATTGATGTAGCATGTCCTCGATATCATTGTTCTTATTTATATATCGGACAAGCCACCTTTCTATATCTTCTTTGGAGAACTCAACTGAATCACTAAATTCATTATCCCATGCAACTTTTAATGCTTCTAGTTGTTATAATAGTTGCTCCTTTGACAAAAGTATTGTATCCATTAGTAAATGTGGGCCATCTAACTCTTTGGTCAAATCAAAAAATTTCAAGAATATGTCACTCTTTTCTGAGTTTCTCTTTTTTCTTTTTATGGAAATATGTACAACATGAGATTTTTCCATTGTTTTCTTATTAAGGTCTTTGTCTTCACCATCATCTGAATTTTCAGTGGATGTTCTTCTTTCTTCCAAACCACTACTTTGAGGTTTATTTTTTTTCTGATGCACTTTTTTGGGATACATTGGGTGAATTGGGGTTCTTACTGGTTGTCTCTCTGCCCCTCTTCCTATAGAACTCATTGGCACTTGCCAATTATTCAATATTGTTTAAGGTTTCTACAACAGAGGCCTTGGGGAGATTATGGTTATCTCCCCCTCCTTATTCGAATTTCTCTGACTTACTAAAATATGAAGAATACTTGACTAGAGACATATGTGTTGATGTTTGTGGTAGCATTGGACAGGCACTTCCACATTTTCTTGTGTCTAGCATGTGGAAGTCATTGAAAGCCCAGTGTGAGTTTACTTTAGTTAAAATGAATTAATTAAAGTAAAAGTGGTTTCATTGGTAATTGAGTTATTTAAGGAACATGCTTAGCATGCAACATGTGATCTAAATCTTAAGTGAGTGTGAGAAGTAATCTCAACCGTAGATCACTTTAAATATTAGAAATAGATTATAACTCATAATATTAAAAGCAAGGTTGGGGTAAAGGAAAAGTCACTTTTGATAGAAGATAAAAGTCAAGGAATTTTGATGAGAGGTCAAGGTCGAGAGACTAAGGTTGAGGAAAGAAAAGAGGGAATTTTTCTTACACTAGAGTGAGGAGATCTCATAGGTTCGGTGAAGATATTTCATCCAAGTGTTGATCAAAGGGTTGGATCACAAAGGACCGTGATTCAAGATCTTGGATAGGTGGAGAAGGACTTCCATATATAATTCATACATGTCAAGGAGGAGAGACAACAGAGGCAGCCACGAGTGGGTTTTAGTTGACACAACCCACAGGGAATTGTCAAATCATATGAATCTTGTCGTACGGGTTTTCTATACACGTACGTGTTTCACAGTGTAGACAGTTGCATATATACGTGGTTCGCAGTGTAGACTTTCACGTATATACATGGTTCATAGTGTAGAAAGTTGCATATATATGTGGTTCACATTGTAAGCAGTCACGTATATACATGGTTCAGAAAGGGTTGAATCATGTATGCCTCGAGAAACATGTATATACGTGCCAAGAGTCGTATAGAAACATAGGACTTGCCAAGTTTGTCCGCAGTGTATAATTCTCTCAATGTTCCGGAAGCCCTGATTTGAACTTAATAAAAGCATAATTTGACTAGTTTTCCCTCTAGGGTTTTTCCAGGGGTTTATACCCGAAAATATTGGTGTTTATATGTGCTTTATTTTGTTTTCTTATTTATACTTTTGCGGCATGTTTAGTTAATTACTCAATTGTTCTTTTAGTAGATAAAGTGATTTTGTTTTGAGTTAATTGTTGGGTGTTGAGTAGAGGATGAATATCAACATTGTATTAGAGCATACCAAGGGTTGAATCCGCCGGAAAATAAACATGGTATCAGAGTCGAGGATTTGAAGGAAAGAGGGAGCCTAGTCTTTGAAGGGAGGAAACCAAAAGGATAGATCTTATCAAGTTGATAACCAAGAGGGAAAATTGAAGGACATATTTCAGGGAAACAACAGTACATGGGCAGTTTCAGCAAAGGGTTATCAGATCATATCTTGGAGATGGTGAACAAATTGAATATTAAGGACAGTTTGGAAGGGACAATAAACTTTTTGTCTTTGAAAGCGAGGATACTTCTTCTATTGGAGGAGAATGACCTCAAAGAGTACGTTGAGTTTTTGGTTGCAAGTCCTACTAATCCAAGGGAATTGGCATCTCACAAGAAGAAGGAATTGAAGGCCAAGCGGGTACTGCTAGAATCCATAAAGGATAACTTGATTCTGCACATTACTCAGAAGAAATCTTCCAAGGAAATGTATGATGCTTTAGTGAGTCTATAGATAAACAAGAATACAAGAGGGGTTCTACATTTGAAGCACCAACTTCAAGTTTTCAAGATGTCTAATGAGGACATGGTTGTGAACTATCTTATGAAGATAACATAGATCCAAGATCAACTTATAGCAATTTTCAAGACAATACAAGATGTTGAGTTGATGAATGTAACATTGAGAGGTCTTCCCAAGTCTTGGGAACCATTTGTGCAGTGGATCTGTGCACAAGAGGCAGTGCCAGGTTTCAATAGACTATGGAATGATTGTATTTAGGAGGAGACTCGATCAGAGTCCAAGGATGGTTTGAAGAGTATCCATGATGAAAAATTTTCTCTTTCCAGCCAGATAAGGAAGGGCAAGTTTAGGAAGATTGTTAGTGTAGAGTTTATCGCTCAAGATGGCAAGAAGAAGAAGAAGGACATGAGCAAAGTCAAGTGCTTTGTATGTCACAAGTTTGGATATTATGCAAGGTAATTTATGCATAGGAAGAAGGGGGGGAATGAAACGTAACCAGATGTAGTTGTGTTGGCAAAGGCTCAAATGGATGATTTTTCCAAGAAGTTTGAACAAACAAAGATCTTACTTGTTTTCCAAACTTCCTTGGGCACCATATCAGATGGTGCATGGTTGATAGATAGTGGAGACACGTGTCATATGACATGAGCATGAGAGGTGTTTGAGAGATTCATAGATTATGACTCAGAGATGCATATGGAACTTGGTGTGGGAACCAATCATGCAGTGAAGGGATCTGAAACAATGTCATTCCAGATGGATTCAGGAGGTGTTTTGAGAGTGCAGGATGTGTTATGGGTGCCAGAACTCAAGAGGAGTGTGATCTCAGTCTTAGTGATTGAGAAGAAGGGATATGAGGTATTATTTTGAGATGGGCAGGCACTCATCGTGACTAGAGGATATAGCTCAAAAAAAATAGTTTTCTTTGGAGTTAGAGAGAGAAATTTGTTTAGGCTAAAGGGACAGCCTATGCGAGCAGTGGAAAGTAGCAGAGTGGTAGAGAAAAGGGAGCAGGTAGCTCTAAAGGTTGAGCAACTTAGAGAGGAAGGAGCATCCTTCCCAGTCTGTCAAGAAGGATTCATGGTATGATATGGCCATGCAGGATTCTCAGGAGCATAATAATTCTAGGAGCATGTTCATAGGTAGTGAGTCTTCAGAGACAGGTCAGACCATCATGGAAGGGATAGTTTCTTTGTCGAAGGGAGTAACTAATCAAGTATCTTGGAGAGAAGGCATGGTAGTAAATCTGATAGCGAAGATAGAGCCAACTCCAAGTGGGAGAAGTACCTTCCTCACTAAGAGGGAGTGTTGATGTTTGTGGTAGCATCAGACAAGTACTTCTGCATTTACTTGTGTCTAACATGTGGAAGTCGTTGAAATCCTAGTCTGAGTTTACTTTAGTTAAAAGGAATGAATTAAAGTAAAAGTATTTTTATTATTAATTGATTTATTTAAGGAACATGTTAGCATGCAACATGTAATCTAAATCTTAAGTGAGTGTGAGAAGTAATCTCAACTGTAGATCACTTTGAAGATTAGAAATTGATTATAACTCATAATTATAAAAGCAAGGTTGGGGTAAATAAGAAGTCGCCTTTGATAGGAGATAAAAGTTAGATACTTTTGACGAGAGGAAGAGGTCGGGAGACTTTGGTGAGAGACCAAGGTCGAGGAAAGAAAAGAAAGACTTTTGCTAGTGTGGGGAGTCTAGGAGCAAAGAAGGAATTTAGTGTACACTAAAGTGATGAGATCTCACAAGTTGGGTGAAGATATTTCATCCAAGTGTTGATTAAAGGGTTGGATCACAAGGGACTATGATTCAATATCTTGGATAGGTGGAGAAGGAATTCCACCTATAGTTCATACAAGTCAAGGAGGAGAGAGAGCAGAGGTAGCCGCGGGTGGGTTTCAGTCGACAGAAGCCACAGGGAAGTGTCAGATTGTACGTATCTTGTAGTATGGTTTTTTGTACACATATGTGGTTCACAGTATAAACAGTCGTGTATATACGTGGTTCACAGATGGTTGAATTGCATATGCCTCGAGAAATGTGTTGGTAGAGAGTTGCACAACAATAGATGAGTTTCTAGGTTTATCTGCAGTGTATAATTCTCTCAGTGGGCCATTTTTTCCTGTTATCGAAGCCCTGATTTGACCTCAATAAAAGCATCATTGGACTGGTTTTCCCTCTGGGGTTTATACCCGAAAATATTGTTGTTTATATGTGCTTGATGTATTTTCCTTGTTTATGCTTATGTTGCATGTTTAGTTGATTACTCGGTTGTGCTTTTAGTAGATAAAGTAATTTTGTTTTGAGCTAATTGTTAAGTGTTGAGTAGAGGATGAATATCAACATGGTATCAGAGAATACCAAGGGTTGAATCCATTGGAAAATCAACAATATGTGCAGAAAATGAATCTTTAGGATCAAAACCCTTGATGGCTCGGGCTTCTTTCAGACTAAGTTGATCCAATTGAACAACAAATTCATCTAAATGGGAGATATGTATACAACTATCTCTCCAACCCTCCATGGAAATGGAATAAATTGTTTCTTTATTTTCTCATTGAAAAAGTGTGTCTGGCACTTATACTGTTTGCACACTTCAAAGACAAAAAATCAATCAGACACATAGAATGGTAACAACAAGGGTTTCCTCTGGAACCCAAATAATCTTAGAAGACTAAATTCCTCCAAAGTTTTAAAAACTCATTTCTTGATGATAAAGGATGCAGCCTTCAGTTTCAACCTTGATGCAGTAGGACCATGAATCATTTTCTTGAAAGTAGACATGAAACCATTTTGGACCACATAAAAATTATATTGGGCTTTATGATTCCATTAAACTGAGTACCAGACCAAATATGGTTCCTTCTTAAATCAACATTTCTTGCTCTAGGAAAGTCTTCAAATATGTGACAGTAAGCAATAACAAAGACCAAATATGAAGTCATGTATAATTTTTTGGTTTTTATTAGGCCCCTGAGTTGAAACAAAATCTCATTTGAGATGATATGAGCCCATTCGATCATGGTGTCTTCATGAATAACATAGTGGAGAATGTACACGGTGTATTTTAGCACAGAGGATGTGTACTCTAGTCCAATTAGTTTGCAAAAAATCCAGGAAAACTCTTTATATGGATACTTTGGAGAACTTACCTCGACCTGAGCATAATTGATGTCAATTCTCAGGATAGTGAGATAACTTTCAAGAAGCTCTACTCCTCCTCCATATTCTTTGAGAAACACATCTGCTTCTGCATTCCTGAAAATCATAGTTGGGTCTAGAATTCGTAACATGCTCTTAAATACCGAAGGGAACAAAGAAATTGGTGGCTTCCCTTGTATTTGAATAATTCTTCGCTTTGTGTCAAACTTATCGATGCACCAAAGTACCAGTTCTTTGAAGTTTTCTACCTCATGTACACACCCATCCAATGCAATGCCTAAATTCCAAACCTTGTTTAACTCCTTTGTATGGGGGAGGGAAAAATACCACTTATATGCTTGTGACAATTGGAATTGGTGGTCTTCACATCGAAGGGTGTTTACAATGTCTCTGCAATACAAGTCTTTCATTTTATTTGACATTTCTTTAAACAAATTTCTTTTTTTTTTGCGAATAGGTGGCACTCTTGTCAATATAATATTTTTACAATAGGGTGTGTTAATTCTTTATTTGTTTGTTACCACATATTTCCTTCATTATCAATTGTTGTAGCACTTATTTCAAAGTTGCTAGTTTGCGCGATCCGATTTTGAATTTATTACAAAGTTTTTACGAAATCCACACCACTTAATAATGATATCATATTCACACAAGTGGCAGCTAACATGGTGGTGGGGAAGTAAATTCCATCGAGAATGGTGATATGATGTCGGGAAACATGAAAAATGGTCAAGATTGGAGGTGTGAAGTGAGTAATGAAAAGTGAAATTTGATGAATGAAGGATTGCGGGATGCAAGACTGTGGGGTATGGAGAATTGAAAGAGAAGTAAGAGGGGCTCCCACATCCATGACGAGGAAATAGGCTCAGTATAATAAATGACAATTTTGTGGGTTACGGAAGTGGATGGGTCATTCTGAAGGATGCGGGATTGTGGGATTGTGAGTCTTCAGAAAAAGGAAAATGGAATGGAGGGGTGTCTCGCATCCACAATCAATAAATTGGCTAAGTATGAAAAAGGTAAGTGGTGCATTATGCATGATGCATAAATAGAAGGGGTTGTTTTGAGGGTACCCAAGTTTGCATGTTGTGGGACATAGGCACTTACAGGATGAGGAGTGGATTGGTCTCCCACAATGGGACTCTCGCAGCATAGATAAATGACTAAGTGTTTGGATTATGGAGTGAGAAAAGTGACTAAGTATAGATTTGTGGGTTTGCGGACCTATGGACTTGATGCTATCCCAATCAGAAACCCGCATTTTAAAGGGAAAAATGGCTAAGTGTAGAGTATACAAGAAACATAAGAAAAAAACAAAACAACTAATGATGGATCTATATACACTAACGTTGATCAATGAACAACAATGCTTTACTTCAGATAGACAATCACAATGGGTCTAGTGGTTACCTCTAATTGAATGGTGGTATAATACAACTTATCATGGTGCCACTTTGTTCATATGTTGGCCAATACTGAGAGGTGGGGTGAATTAGTATTACTTCTTTTTCAATATTTTTCATAATAATATATTATTAAACTTATCAATCACAACAATTGATCAACAAGAATGTACAGAAAACATAAATTAAATATAAAAAGTACAAAAAGTACGAGTTACAATGTGTAGAAGACACCAATATCTCTTATTTTGAACACCAACTCAAGGAGACACCAATTCCCTGTTTATAGCACCAACTCTTTGTTTTCAATCACCAACTTGAGGAAGCCTCCCTTTGTTTTCAAGCACCAACTTGAGGAAGCTGCAACTCCATGTTTCATTCTCCAACCGGTAGAGTACTCCAATCCTCCCTTGCTCGTCCCTTCCACCCTCACTTCATGTGTATGTTTCAGGTTTCATATACTTCCTTGGACTCTGCTTATGTTTTTTATCCTCTGAATTAGACCACAGAGAGTCAGAGACACTCTTCTTCTGCTATACCTTTATGTTTATATAGTATTCCAACAAGTATGAAATTGAAACATTGTGTCTCTTTGTATGAACCAATGCATGTTAGGGACCTAACCTCCCTAACCCCTCACATAGGTAGAATAATATAATTCCATGTAATAAAGTACAATATTAGTAAGGCCTAACAATAAGGAAGAATAAGTCAAATGTAAGAAGACCTAATAGAAGCTTCCACTTCTAGAAGGATCTTCCTCTAGATTGTTCTTTTGGATAGATAGATTGAGTATAAATAGGAGTAGAGGGTATGAGAAACCTTGTATTGGATATTATTGTAATAGAGCTCTACTCTGTTGGAGGTTTCCCCCTCGAAGAGGCAAGTGAACATTGTTATCATTAATCAAGGTGCTCTTTCTGGTGTTATTCTGGTATTATTTTGGTATTGTTCTGGTTATATCATTGTTGTTCTGCCATTTCTAGCTAAAATATTTATGTTTTGCATAATATTTTATATCTAGAATACTACAAGTGGTATCAGAGCACTATCCTTGGCAGAAAATTGTGGGTTAACTTTTTTTTTCAGGGTAGAGACATATTATGACGTCTTAAAGCTACATATATATGTTGTTACGCGCATAAACTCACGGTTGGGGAGTCATACACACAGGAAATACAAGTGGTACTTAAGCGCACATTTGTTGGCCACCCTTGTAACCCATGTTGGTACCCCTTCGAGTGGTAGCGCATCAGACAACACCTGTATTCGGATCGACCTAGATCTCCTGAAGCCCTCCATAGATAAACTGATCGGATGCCTGAATTCTATAGTTCCACTGAGAACATCACTCGGGAAGATACTCTCTAGTACATGGGTAGTTGGGTAGTACAGCTAAGGGCACGGTCTAGCCTCCTTAGTTGGTGCCCTGAGATATTGGGTTGAGTACTACTGTTGGACCCTGCACGTATATTAGAGAGCTATAGCATAGAGCAAACCCTTGTCTATAGACACCCTGCATACCCTAACCCTTGGGACGGAAACAAAAATAGAACAGACAAGATCTATTGATGTGAAATTGTGCCTCCTGCATTGGGGTTGCAAAATCACTACACATTTCTTCATGTTAAGAATTTGGGCATTTCAATACTGCAGTATTCTTCAAATCGGAGTATAACTCCATAGGAGTAAAAAAAAATGAGTATAGTGGTCTTGTCGGCACACTTCTTTGGGACCTATCCCACTGGGTTCCTCTCTTCTCCCTGATTCCAGTGATACCTATCATTTTTAACACAATTTTTTTCAGTGGACTCGACCCTTCTCCGGCACCCTTATTTGGCCCTTATCCCATTGGATCCCCATTTTCGCCCTGATTGCAGTGGTACCTATCATTTGATACCCTTCTTCTCAGTGGTCCCACCCACCCCTCCATCCCCCTTTTGTTTCCCCTATACCATTTGCCTACCCATATTTTCCAAATGGCTACCACCCAAGCCCCAAGAAATCAATACCTTGATTGCTTACACCCACAAGAACATGGAAGACATCAAGAATATCAATAACAACCTTAGCTCAATCAATTTGATTATTCAGGTCCTCCAGGAACAATGTTCCTACATCAAATACCTCAAAGACCTCAAAGAACACTCCATGGATCATTCCCAGAACCCTTCCTCTTCTAAAAAACCATCTTATCAGGATGAGCATGACTCTTCCCATTACCAAGGTCCTCATACTACCCACTTTTCTCAAGACCTTCGCCCTCCCAGAATTGACATGAACAAATTTGATGGATTGGATCCCAAAGGCTGGGGCACCCAAATGGAACATTATTTATCTATGCATGGCTTTACTGATTATTTATCCAAGCTTCATTACGGTGTCCTACATATGGATCTGGAACGATGGCCATGGTGGCAATGGAGAAAAAAGGCACACCAAGGGTATGTTGATTGGACACAATTTGTGGCCAAACTTTATGACCAATTTGACTCTGACACCCACCATTTAGGTCGTTTAACCAAGTCAAAACAGTCTGGGACAGTGGAATACTTTATTGCCTCATTTGAGCACTTGGATTTCATAATGGAGGGAATTTCATATGATTTCTTTATGGAATGCTTTATCAGAGACCTCAAAGATGAAATTTGTGCCCAGGTTCTCATGGCATGCCCCTAGACTTGGTTGGAAGCTACTCAACGAGCCAAGGAATCACAACATATTGTATCCTCCCAGACTTGCAAACCCTCCTTTCCTCCTCGTCCTAAACCCACCAATATGCCCCTCCTACAACTCCCTTCAAGATCCAGAAATTAACCAGGGATGAAATGGTTGAACGTCAACTCAAGGGTCTTTGTTATAATTGTGATGACAAATATTTTCTCAGGCACAAGTGTAAGGAACATAAGCTTTTTATGGCTATGACTCAGGATCTTTTTGAAGAATATGTTGTTGTTCCGCCTGTGGAGTAACTACCACCGCCATTTGACCTTACCCCACCCTCCAATTCACCAGACGTTGACTCGGTGATTTCACTTAATGCCCTCACTGGCTTCTCTGCTCCCCAGGCTCTCAAATAAATTGGTTACATCAAAAATAGGAAATTCATCATCCTTGTGGATAGTGGTAGCACCCATAATTTTATTCATCGTTGCATTTCCCAAGAATTCAATTGTTACATGTGCCGTCGATAATTTCCAAATCATGATTTCTAATGACGGTTCCATGAAATGTGAGGGACGATGTGAAAATGTGTGACTCCAAATTGGTCAATATCACCTGAAATCCCATATGTTTTCTATCGACATGGGTGGTTGTGAAATTTTTCTTGGTGTTGAATGGTTACGCACTCTAGGCCCCATTCTAATGGATTTTAAGAACTTAACCATGCAATTCCAACAAGAGGGACAACAGTATAAGTTCCAAGGCATCACAGCGGGTTTCCCTAAGATCATCAGTTCCCATCGCATAGAAAAGCTCCTCAAAAAAGGTCATTCATGAATTATAGCCCAACTCCACTCCATTCATGTTGCTCAGACACCTTTTGTGCATCTCGACCTCCAATCTATCCTCTCCCACCACCAAGTTGTTTTTACTACTCCCAAAGAACTTCCCATGGAATCCATGATCATTCCCTCTGTTAGAATATATAAGATGGTCTGCTCGTTTTACCACGACGATACCCTCGTCTCCCAACCACAGGCCGAAGCCTCCCTCCGAGCACCTTAACCTTGACCTGAGAATTCCTCCGGAAGCAAACCCTAGGCTAGATAGCCAAACAAAAAGCAGCGCATCTCTCCCCAAGGATAGCGCATCACAAAAAGTTGATCAGATAGTCCAAACCCTAGCCAAGAGATATCCAAGCCAAATACTGAAACTTGTTGCTGCTGCACCTGCACCTGCAACCCTCCTCCAAACCTGCGCACCAGCTACACCTGCAGTGCACACCAACTGGGAAAACTGCAGTCCTGAGATGTGACAAATGAGAAACTGGCTCCTTGTATTTATAGTAATCCTGCCAGTTTACTGGGGCCGACTTCTCCTTCTGGGTAGGTGTCTGTTCAGTATATTATTATTAATTCTGGCCGACTTCTTCTCTTGGAGGCTAATAGCCTAATATAAATTATATTCTTGAGCCGACAAGGCTTCTAGGGTTATTAGCCAATTCATTAGGGTTTCTCTTGCTTCCCGGAGTCTTCTATTCTTGTCAGGTTCACATGTAGAGGTAAATACCTCCTGCAACTACCATAATATTAACACTCCCTCCTAGCTAGAGAGGTATTTACAGGTAATGGACTTGAGAACATACCATTTACCTGGTAGCATCAATATAGTCATCTAGACTATTTCATGACTAGATCATGAGCATCACCATTACTATCAGCTGCATCATCTTTCATAACCATACTTCATCTGAGTAATATGATGCTGAATAAGTCACTCTCACCATAGAGTGATACA
>ML779750.1:0-32758 GCA_009831015.1 Picea engelmannii | reverse complement strand
CCAAACCTGCGCACCAGCTACACCTGCAGTGCGCACCAACTGGGAAAACTGCAGTCCTGAGATGTGACAAATGAGAAACTGGCACCCTGTATTTATAGTAATCCTGCCAGTTTACTGGGGCCGACTTCTCCTTCTGGGTAGGTATCTGTTCAGTATATTATTATTAATTCTGGCCGACTTCTTCTCTTGGAGGCTAATAGCCTAATATAAATTATATTCTTGAGTCGACAAGGCTTCTATGGTTATTATCCAATTCATTAGGGTTTCTCTTGCTTCCCGGAGTCTTCTATTCTCGTCAGGTTCACATGTAGAGGTAAATACCTCCCGCAGCTACCATAATATTAACACCCTCCCTCTCATCTTGGACAGTCTTCCTCCCAATGTTTATCCTTATCATCATCCCTTTGCCTAGAAGAATAAAATTGAGAAAAAAATTCATGAATTGCTAGAAGCAGGTGTTATATGTCCCAGTACTATCCCCTATTCTTCCCTTGTGGTCATGGTACTCAACAAAGAAGGTAATTGGCGCATATGTCATGATTTATGTGCCCTCAACAAACTCACAATCAAAGACAAATTCCCCTTTCCTATCATTGATGACCTCTTGGATGAATTGAGTGGTGCTCAGTACTTCACCAAATTGGATCTACGTTCTGGCTACCACCAAATCCGTATGAAAGAAGAAGACATTCCCAAGACTCCATTTCGCACTCATGAGAGTCATTATGAATTCTTGGTAATGCCCTTTGGATTCTGTAATGCTCCTTCCACTTTCCAAAGTCTTATGAATCATGTCTTTCATCCTTTTCTTCATCATTTTGTCTTAGTTTTCTTTGATGATATTCTCATCTATAGTAAAACTTGGCCATCCCATCTCTCCCATGTGAATCAAATTCTCCATCTACTCTCTAAGCACCAACTTTTCCTCAAACAATATAAATATGTTCATGGTGCCTCAAAAGTGGAATACATGGGTCATATTTTTGGCAAGGATGGTGTTCGAGTGGATCCTAAGCAAATTGAATCTATGCAAGATTGGATTCTCCCTAAAACTCTTAAGAGCTTGCGTGTTTTTCTAGGTTTAACGAGCTATTATAGGAATTTTGTTTGGAATTATGGAAAAATTTCAACTCGTCTCACTTCTCTCCTTAAAAATAATGCTTTCAATAGGACTTCAATTGTGGATCATGCCTTCCAAGCCTTGAAAGATGTTATGTGCTCGAACCTTTTCCTAGCCCTTCCAAACTTCACAAATTCATTCATATTGGAATCTGTTGCTTCCGAGAAAGGAATTAGAGTCGTCCTCGTGCAATATGGAAGGCCTTTGGCCTTCACTAGCAAACAACCTTCAGAGCAACATTTGGGCCAATCCATTAATGAAAATGAAATGTTATATATTATACATGTTGTGGATCTTTGGCATCCTTATTTATTGGGTCAGCAATTCCAAATCAAAATTGATCATCAGAGTCTCAAGTATTTCCTGGAACAACAAATTTCATCCCTGGTGCAGCAAAAATGGGTGACCAAGCTATTTGGATATGATTATGAGATCATTTAAAAGAAGGGAAAGGAAAATGTAGTGGTCAATGATCTTTTCTGGAAACATGAAGAAGGCGGGTCCCTTTTCTCCCTCTCCTTCGGTGTACCAGAATGGCTCCAAGATTTTTGTCGGAAATGGTTGCAAGACCCCAAAATTTATAGCCTGCTCCACCAATTGCAACACAATTCTTCAGTTTCTCTAGGGTACTCTTAGCATAATGAAGAGCTTTGCTACAAAGGCCATTTGTATTTATGCAATAAATCACAACTTAAATCCACATTGCTTTCTGAACTTCATGCCTCACCCATAGTCGGGCATTCAGGTTTTACCAAAACTATGAACGGGTCAAACGTTCTTTTTTCTAGGAGGGTATGAAATGGGACATCCACACCTTTGTGGTTGAATGTGAGGTCTTTCAATGCAACAAGGGAGAAACTGTCAAAGCTTCAGGCACACTCCAAATGCTTTCAATTCCCCCTGCTATTTGGTGAGATATTTCTATGGATTTCATTGTAGGATTACCTAAATCGAGCAATAAGTCATTCATGATGGTGGTCATAGATCGTCTCTCCAAATATGCTCATTTTTTTGCTCTTCAACATCCATCCACAACTACCACAGTGGCTCAAATCTTCATGGATAATATCTTCAAGATTCATGGCATGCCTACATTTATTGTCTCAGATAGAGACCCCACTTTCACCAGCAATTTTTGGCAAGAACTGATCAAGATATAAGGCACCCAATTGCATCTCAGCACTACCTATCACCCCCAAATGGATGGCTAGACTGAATTTGTCAACAAGTGTTTGGAAACATATTTGAGGTGTTTTGCATCTGAGAGGTAAAATCGGTGGGCTCAATGGTTACCCCTAGCTGAATGGTGGTACAACACATCTTACAATACAACTACTCGCATGACCCCTTTTGAAGCAGTCTATGGCCAAAATCCCCCATCGGTTCTCTCCTATATTCCAGGGGTCTTGAAGGTTCAGGCAGTTGACAAAAATATTATAGTCCGTGAGGCTACTCTTTGTGCCCTCAAAGACAATTTGGTCATGGCTCAAAATCACATGAAGAAACAAGCAGATCAAGGTCGTTTCGAACGCCATTTTGTTGAACGAGACCAAGTGTTTCTTCGACTACAACCTTATAATAAGACTTCACTCAAAGATGAACACTATCAGAAACTTGCACCCAAATTTATGGTCCTTATATAGTGATCAAGCGTGTGGGATCGGTGGCCTATCAATTAGTTCTACCTAGACATTCAAAGCTCCATCTTGTTTTTCATGTTTCCTTCTTAAAGAAGGTGATTGGAACTAAGTGCCAAACTCAAACTAGTCTCCCTGAGTTGGATGAAGAAGGTTCCATATGGTTGCATCCAAAAGCAGTATTGGCCTAGAAAGAGCGTCATCTCCATCAGCACACCATCAAGGAAGTGTTAGTCCAATGGAAAGATACAACTCCAGAAGATTCCACCTGGGAGCCGACCACCATTCTACAACAATTTCCTCATTTGAAGCCTTGAGGACAAGGTTGTTCTTCAAGGGGCAGGGCCTCTTAGGGACCTAACCTCCCTAACCCCTCACGTAGGTAGAACAATATAATTCCATGTAATAAAGGCCAATATTAATAAGGCCTAGAAATAAGGAAGAATAAGTCAAATGTAAGAATACGTAATATAAGCTTCTGTTTCTAGAAGGATCTTCCTCTATATTGTTCTTTTGGATAGATAGATTGACTATAAATAGGAGTAGAGGGTATGATAAATATTGTCTTGGATATTATTGTAATAGAGCTCTACTCTGCTAGAGGTTGGCCCCTCGAAGAGGCAAGTGAACATTGCTATCATTAATCAAGGTGCTCTTTTTGGTGCTATTCTAGTATTATTTTGGTATTGTTCTGGTTATATCAATGTTGTTCTGCCATTTCTAGCTAAAATATTTATGTTTTGCATACTATTTTATATTTGGAATACTACAATGCACCTCTTCACTTAATTTAATAATAATGCTATCATTTTGTCATAAAAAAAATTGTCTTTAATTTCAAAAGACTTCAATTTGTAATTTGTTCAACATTAATGGAATATCTGGGTGATAAAATTGTTTACTATTGTTGTAACAGTTCTTTGAACAAATCTTGATCCTGACGTGTTAATCATCTTAATCATATTTTGGTTTTTATGAGTCGATCTAAGTTATGGATTTGACTCTTTTTATTTTTGTCTCACACTTCCATATTGATCCAATGATCTACGATCAATCTTCATTGTCCACTATCGATCCATTCATTGTTCCTCTACAGTTATTCCATGAATTGTATTTGTTGGATCATTGAAGATCAAGATGTATGATCCATAAACAGGAGGATTATAGCCTATTTTTCTCACCAGCATTGAATTATCTGTTTAAAACAATTATAACTCCGGTTGTTTATATGATGAGAAATTCTTGACCACTCAAGCCTCAAGTTGAGTCGGAAAATAAAATAGAGTCAACCACCTAAAAGTGGAAATGGAAAAATGAGTCGGCCAAACTTCAAGTCAGGTCAAGGCAAAATAAGTTGACCAAAGTTGAGTCAAAAAATAAAATAGAGTCGACCACCCCGAAGTCGAAATGGGAAAACCGAGTTGACCAAAATGCAAGTCGGGTCTAGGCAAATCAAGTCGATTAAAGTTGAGTCAACCAAGAGTTAAGAAATGCAAGTTGAATTCTAACACAATGCAAGTCGAAGTTATCTAAGTCGAAGTCGAAGGCAATGCAAGTCGAAGTCATTCAAGTCAAAGTCGAAGGCAATGCAAGTCAAAGTTATCCAAATCGAAGTCGAAGGCAATGCTAGTCTAAGTTATCCAAGTAAGAGATCAAGATGTCTAATAGAGACTCTCATAACAGACCCTTTTACACATTTTATTGAGCACCAGACGTTGATATTTCCCCTTTGCATTTAGAGAGGACAAAGTTAGTATCATACATATTCAATGCATGAGTTTGACAATATCATATGCACAATTTTGATGATGATGACCATAATTTTGACCTCTTTGCAGAAATGTCAATACCAACATCCCATACCCTCTTTGACATCAGTGTAAACTTCATAACATTATGTCCAATATTGAGCATATTGATCTCCTTTGACATCAATTCCAACACCATGTCAAACACACTCAAATGACTCCCTTTGAGTTTGTCTATGGCCAAAAGTCCCTATCACTACTATCCTGCTTACTAGGATTATTTGAGGTGCAAAAGGTCAATAAAACCCTCACAACTTAAGCTAACATTCTCTACACTCTCAACAATAATCTGGTCATGGGTTGAAACTGAATGAAGCAACACATTGATGAACATTGTTCCAAATTCCATTTCAACTAAGGGGATTATGTTTTCCTTTGTCTACAATGTTATAAGCAGACGTCACTCAAAGACAACCAACAAAAGAAGCTCATTCCAAAGTTTTATATCCCCTACAAGGTCCTCAAACTTATTGAGCCAATGGCTTACAAATTGGAGTTTCCTAGTCTCTCTAAAATTCATCCAATCTTTCATTTCTCCTTCTTAAAGGGAATGTTTGGCTCTAATTCCCATATTCAAACTTAATTTCCATAACTGGATAAAGAAGGCTCCAGTTGGTTGTAGCCATAGGTCATCCTTAACAAAAGAGAGCGAAGTCTCTGCCAATGGATTACACAAGAAGTCCTCATACAATGGAAGGATATATAGCTTGAGGATGCCACATGGGAACTAGTATATATCCTTCAACAATTCCCTCATTGTTAGCCTATGGCTTACCTTAGCAATCACAATGTCTTATTGTCACCATTATTTGTATTTCTCATTTAGGATAATGGTCATTTATCCTCAATGATGACTAAGTGAGTTAGTTGGGATTTCCTGGCCTAGTAATTATGCATGATTTTAAGATCTAAAGAAAATCTCTCTATGAGGTGGCATCACCCATTGTACTATAAATATGTGGGATTGGTGTGAATACAATTGAGTTGGCTAGTGAGCCTTTTCCATCATATTTTTGTTCTTGTGCATATTTTATAAGGGTATCAGAGCTATTATAGTTCTTAAGGGCCTGGTAGTTTTGAATCCATGGTAGTGTTCCATGGGAGGCTAGATGAGGATAATTTCCTTGGATGTTTGGTGCATCTCCACGTGATCTAGTGCCGCTCAACGCAATCTGATCGTATTCCTTGGATCTGCAATCACATAGTTCTCACTAATTTGTGGCTCAATACTCATTGGCATTGTGGCATTCTTTGACAGAACACTCCAATCAAAAGCCATTGTAGTTGTCCACACAGTCATTGTGTTTAATTGGACTGTACACGATCTACCCACGATGAAGCATTACGTGCAGTGATCTACACACATAAATGTTGATATTATGGTAGCTGCAGGAGGTATTAACCTCCACGTGTAACCCTGACAAGAAAAGAATATTTTGGGAAGCAAGAAGAAACCCTAAAGCATTGGACATCACCCTAGAAGACAAGTCAGCTAAAGGAAATACTTAATATTGATTTTTTATCCTCCAGAATGAGAAGTTGGCCCAGATAGCTAAGGAGAAGCAGTATAAATACAGGACACCATATCTCATTTGATACACACATCTCGCAATTGCAGAAATGTAAAAGTGCACACTACAGAAACTGAGTAAGTGTGCAAGTCTGGAGAGTAGTTGTAGCTACAACTACTGCAACCTGTATTCTCGGTTTGGGCTTGGACTTTCTATTGGTTATGTTTTGGATTTTCTGCCTTGTGTGCTAGCTCTGGAGAGAGGTGCGCTACATTGATTGGCTATTAGGCCTAGGGTTTGCTTCCATAATTATTCTTTGTCAAGGTTAAGGTGCTCGAGGGTGGCTTCGGCCTATGGTTGGGTGACAATATTTCTATATTGTACATGGTTAAATGAGCACACCCATTATTTCTAACAGGTTATGGGCTCACACTATCTTCAAACAGTCTAACTATTGGAAGATAGATTGGGAGGATTTGCTCAATTACAGTTGCAATTGCAGCCAAAGTTTTATTGCGGCAATGAAACCTTAAGCCTCTTGTTGAGGTACCTTAAGCGAAGATATTGACCTAATTTATGGATAGCCTACTGCTCCTTAACCCAATGCACCTCCTAGTACTCTCAGCAAGCTAAGACACCAAGTTTAAGTTTTTGGTCAAAGTCAAAGGTTGACCAAGTCAAAGCAGTCATGACTTACTCTATGAAGTCAGAAAATAAGTTAGAAGGGGCTTCTAACTTGAGAGCATGGAAGACAAGGATTGAACTCATCCTTGCCAAGAATAAAGTGTTGGATATCATGAAAGGAAAGATTGTGGAACCACGGGTTGAAGAAGGAAAAGAAAAGGAACCTCAAAACGTTGCAATTATGGAGAAGTTCAAGGAAAATGACATCAATGCCATGAGTATCATAGTGGACTCTGTAAAAGACCACTTGATACCCTACATCTCTCATCTTGACTCATCTAAGAATATGTACGATGCCCTAACTAACCTCTTCTCAGTCAGAAATATTGGACAAGTAATGAGTCTGAAGAATGAGCTCTGTGACATGAAAATGAATGATGATCACAGCATAACATCATACTTTGTGAGAATCTCTCAGTTAAGAGATAAACTACAAGCTATTGAAGAAATCATTTCAGAGAAGGAACTGGTAAATATAGTACTCAATGGTCTTCCCAAGACATGGGATGCATTTTCCGCAAGCATGAACACAAGGAAGGACTATCCCACATTTGAAGAACTTTGGACTTGTTGTGCACAAGAAACAAAATCAAGAGAAAGATATGTCAAAAATACAATGCTTCAACTGTCGAAAATATGGTCACTGCAAGAATCATTGTCCCAAGTTAAATAAAAGGAAGGAAACACACGAAGCATCAGTTGTCAAAGAAAGGAAACCCTCAAAGAAGGCCAAGCAGGATAAAACAGACTTCTTCTTCTAAAACAAGGTAACAATACTCTTCATAGTTCTTGTACATGATCTTCCAGATCTCATAGATGTGAGTGGAAGAATGGCCCAGATGACTCAGTTTATATCATGATATTGTTTTATGCAGATTGATATCAGATGATATGATTGCTATGGAGACTGTATGTCTCTGGACAGTACATGTATGCTACTGTGGTCGATGTGTTCCATTGGTTGTGACTATGTGTCACTGATTAAGTCGTCGTGTGCTACTTGGTGTGGTTGTGTACCACTGGATAGCAGTTGTATACTACTATGGATAGACACAGTTGTGTTCTATTGAATGACATTGTTCTAATTTCCACGAAAAATATCAGTAGTGTTGAAAATGATTATCAGCTAGATGGATAGTCAGTATGCTAGTGGATAGAAATTCTCCAGGCCAAAAATGGTCCAGGACATTTATTCTTATAGGACATATGTCTGGATTAGAAGAATAGTCCTTGTGGCCCATGGTGTGGCTTCCAGCATCTATTGAAATAATTATTCTTCTAGGACATATGTCTGGATTAGAAGATTGATTCTTGTATCACTTTGTGGAGTGAGTGACTTATTCAATATCATGCATGATTACTAAGATGGAGCTTCGAGAGATGATGCAGTTGATGTTATCAGATGATATTGATAATGATGAGGGTGCTCGTGATCTAATCATGAGATAGCATGTATGGCTATGATGATGCTACCGATTGAATGGTATGTTTGTTCTCAAGACCATTTGTTTCAATACCTCCCTAGCTAGGAGGGAGTGTTGATATTATGGTAGCTGCAGGAGGTATTAACCTCCTTGTGTAACCATGACAAGAATAGAATATTCTGGGAAGCAAGAAGAAACACTAAAGCATTGGACATAACCCTAGAAGACAAGTTAGCTAAAGGAAATACTTAATATTGATTTTTTAGCCTCCAGAATGAGAAGTCAGCTCAGACAGATAAGGAGACGCAGTATAAATACAGGACGCTAGATCTCATTTGATACACACAGCTTGCAACTGCAAAAATGTAAAAGTGTGAACTACAGAAACTGAGTAAGTGTGCAATTCTGGAGAGTAGTTGCAGTTGCAGCTACTGCAACCTGTATTCTCAGTTTGGGCTTGGACTTTCTATTGGTTATGGTTTGGACTTTCTGGCTTGTGTCCTAGCTCTGGATAGAGGCATGCTACATTGATTGGCTATTAGACCTAGGGTTTGCTTCCAGAATTATTCTCTATCAAGGTTAAGGTGCTCAGGGGTGGCTTTGGCCTATTGTTGGGTGACAATATTGCTATATTGTCTATGGTTAAATGAGCACACCTATTATTTCTAACAATAGATATGATACATCGATGGGTCTATTATTCCAACCACAATATTCCATTTTCTTTTCATTTGGATAGACTAATGTTTTAGATTTGCAAAATTTGTATTTTTTATTGGCAAATGATGATTCTATGTGGTTTGAGATCCCGCTAAGATGATTGCCCGAAAAACAACATGATCAAACACTCAGTAGTTTGCAAGCATTTTTATAAGCCAAGGAATAATTTAGATCTAAAAGTATGGCTAAGAAGAGGCATGCATGAGACCTCGCACGTATAAAGTAAAGGAGGTTCTGCATCAGATATGAGCCAGGCTAGTGAAAGAATTCCCACACAGATCGAAAACAAATCATGGATCTTTAAACTCAACAATCTAGTATAATATGTCAAGTGTAGTTGATTCACACCCACACATCCCTAAATTGACTTCAACAATTGCATCTTCCCATGATTTAGATCTACCAAATAGGCCATGGAGATCCCTATGCTTTTGAATTTGCTATTGAAAACTTTTCTGGTGATTGGAATTTTTTATTTTGAGTATTATTGTACTAAATTTTGGGATTAAAATAATTGTTGATACGATCAAGATACTCCAGATATGCCATATTTTATCTTTTCTCTTCTTCACACTCGACAATGTTCTTTGGTGCCTCCATGTAGGACTATACTACCTCTGATTTTATGCAGTATTGCATCAACATGTGCATAGATCATGGCTATGCATGGTCGTTACATGAATTCCCAGCTCTAGGCTTCCTCTACCTCCTACTACTATTGGTGCCAAATGAATGAATAAAGAAAGGAGCATCTCTTGTAGAACAATCTACAACAACAATTTGAATTTAGAAAAGGATTTAAATTTGAATCCAGTGATGTGATTACACTGTAACAAGCAAACATTGACTCTCTTAAGCAACCAGTTCAAGCATCTCCAATGGAACCCTAAATTTCATGTAGCAACCTTACTCAATGCCAAATGGTATGAAGATGAGACTATGTTAGATACGAAGAGGAAAGTTGCATGGGTTGCATGCACTGGTTATTGACAAATTACATGCTTCCACATTCTCCTCAACATAGCCTCCTTGCATTTATAGCAAACAGGATCCCCACACTATCTCGTGTTCTTTATCAATGAAAATGGAAAAATTCCTAGCTGGAAAACGAAGGTCGACCACCACTCCATAGATTCGAAGGAGGTCTTGGTTGAAAAGTTCATTAATAGCATTAAAAGCATGTACAAATTAATGAAAAGTTCATTTTTGGGTTGGTTAATGTTCTTGACATGTCCTGAAATCGAATAAGGAGGTCTAAGAACATATGTGTTCATGTATGGTGGATGTTTATGATGCCTTATGTCTAGAAAAAATAATACAATTGTAATTATTTCATTTAATTCATCACACATGTGGAGAACAAGTCAACTTAATGCAATTCAAGCAAAGTAATGGAAAAATCAAGAAGCGAAAAAAGCATATTAAAGCAATCAAGTTGGAAATCACATTAGCATTCAACGATAAATCTACATCAACATTTGCATCAATTCAACATTACTCAACATTACTTCAACATTGAGTACTTGCAATAGTTTTTTGAAAGTTTCAAATCAAATTAAAATAGAGTTGAATTGTATTTATCGAATGCACTCTCGGTTGAACCTAACACCCATTTGAGTGATTGTAAGCCAAAATTTGGCAACGTTGAGTGGTTAAAACTTGAACCATTGTAAACATCACACTTTGGGGGCATTTTTTGTAGTATCTGACACCCTCAACTTGATGGAAGCAATGTTCAAGTGAGCAAGTTCAAGCAAGCAACTTCAAGAGTTAAAGCAAGCGTGAAGTAAAAGCAAGTGAGTTCAACAATTCAAGCAAGCGACTTCAAGAGTTCAAGTGAGCGTGAAGTATAAGCAAGTGAGTTCAAGGAAATAAGTTCAAGTGAGGAAGTTCAAATGGAGAGTAGTCTCAAATTACTAGAGTTATTGAACACTCTAATAAACATTGTTGAAGATAATACAATCATACTTCACAAAGATACTCTTTAATTAGTGCTAACTTGTTTGCAAGTAACGCAAGCTAAAGTTAGAATTATTCAAGCACGATTCCAACTAAATCACATAGTCATTATTGAGGATAAATGACCATTATTCTAAACGAATAATGCAAATAATAGTGACAATAAGACATTGTTGTTGCTAAGGTAAGCCATAAGCTAACATCCATCCCTTCCCCCTTCCCCCGCCTCCTCCCTCAATCACAAATCTATCTCTCTATATCAGCTAAGTTAAAAGTTGATATCATGGATTTTTCTTTCAAGCGTAGGGCAAGGCTTTTTGAAAAATCCATGATGGAAACTTTTAACTTAGCTAGTATGGATAGCTAGCCTTGTGATTGAGGGGGAGGAGGGGGGGGGAAGGGATTTTATCCCATGGCTTACCTTAGCAATCACAATGTTTTATTGTCACCGTTATTTGTATTGTTCATTTAGGATAATGGTCATTTATCCCCAATGATGACTAAGTGAGTTAGTTGGGATTGCCTAGCCTAGTCATCATGCATGATTTTAGCATCTAGAGAAAATATCTCTATGAGGTGGCATCACCCATTGTAATATAAATATATGGAATTGGTGTGAATACAATTGAGTTGGCTAGTGATCCTTTTCTCTATTAAATAAGGCCCATGCAGTAGGTATAGTGTGAAAGCAATAATTGTAAGAAGGCTTAATGTGAGAGTTCTTCCCACTAGAAATTTCCTTCACTACAATGTTCCTAGGAGGTTAGGTAGAAACTATATAATGAAGTAGAAGCAAGGTAGTGGGGTGTCTTGTGAAGCATCTTATAGTTCGAGCTCTACTCATTTGGAGGATCCCCCCCTGAAGAGGCAAGCGAACATTTTTTCCATCAATAAAGGTATTGATATTTGTGGTATTTTGATTCTTCTACAATTGCCTATTATTGTTATAATCTATCATTTTTACTTTAAATCTTGATATATTATGTTATTTCTACTCTAAATCTTCTATTTCGCTAATAGAGAACACCATAGTACCTATCTGTTAAGAAAAGTTTGAAAAAGAGCAGTTAATAGTTGGGTAAGAAAATGCCATTGTCATTTGGAAGTATTAAAAGATATTAAAGAGAATAGGAATAAATAGTAGCTTTGGAAATTGCAAGAAAATAGGCCAATATGAATAAAGCTATAGGCTTAAAGAACGAACCTTAACGTCTGAGAAAGAAAAAATTATCCTCAATCACAAAGGGTTGTATCATTGTTGGAAAATATGTAATTAATAAAAACTATCACACCAATTTTATCATTAGTTGCATCTAAAAACTATTTTCTAGTTTAGTTAACAAGACTACATATTTGAAGAAGACTACAAGGAATTTATAATGCTATAGTTTAGGAGACAACAAATTTGTAGTCATTCATTGTAATATCCCCTTCCATGTGGCATGGATCTTGGGAGACTTAGTAGTCTACTTGTTCCCCCTAGGCTATAGTCTCAGTGAAAAAGGGGACTAAAGGGGTAAATTGTCACTAAGGTGTTAAAGTTGTATTATTAAACTGATTTTGGCTAAAAAGAAAATGATATCTATTTGGATAAGTTTAGAAAAGTAAATTAATAGACCTTAGAAGATAATCAAACAATTTAAGTAAAAAATTAGAAGCTGGAGTATAAAAGGAGAGGTGGGCGCCTCACTCCTCATTCTTGATCATTTTCTATTGTGCATTGAGCTCTAGAGGCTTCAAAGTTTTTAGGGTTATGAGTAGATAAACCCTAGAGATCAACAAGGAAGTGAAATATTCCTCTGCTCCTTATCCAACCTTGGCCAAGGTGGTGAAAGATTCCACCCTCATGTTGTGAGTGGGAAATCCCTCTACGAACTAGCACTTAGGGTTTAATTATGCATGCAGAAAAGACCTAAAGATTTCTACTTTCTAGCGTAGTCCCAGACCTAATCCCCATTATTCTTAAGCAAATACATAGTTAAGAAGATCAAGTGAGCATACCTTATTTCGAACAATCTTGAGAATCTTGATGATCAGACTGAAGGCTTCATTGATTTCCAACAAAGACTTGATTGGACGTTCAGGATGGCCGAGTATGAGGGAAAGAGACAAACTGTAGAGGGGCTGACTCAGGCTTGGTAAAAACTTCCCTTGGACAACAGCACGACAAATAATGAAACTCGGGCAGCATGGCATTAACATAAGTTTACGAAGCGGGAGGCAACCCAAACTCTCCATATGTTTGGAAGAATAACCAAACAGAGGAGGACACAACTCTATGTAGTGAGAACAACTTCCTAAGGTCGTATTAAATCCCAGAGTTTGAGGAACAAATGGACAGATGTGCTTTATCCAAGGGCGACTTATTGTGCTCCCAATAAAAAAAATACTTTTCCCTTCCTCTTTTTGGGGTATATTTGATTTTTTTGTCTTTTTCAATGATTTCGGAAAAAGAATAAAAGAATGTTACGTTACAATGGAGGAACGAGTGTTACAAACATACAAGTTCAAGGCGCAAGGACAAGACTGATGTTCAGAGCAATGACACTCGGGAAAAATCCTCTTGGGGCCAAAGGTGTCAAGACGCAGAGGCAAAGTGATACAGGGCTTGCGTATAAGGTATGCTTTAGATGGTTCAGTTGAGAGCAACATGGAGCCAACATTAGACCAAAGACGCAGGTATGCAAACGCGATTAACAAAACACACAATGGCAACGTCCTTCGATGTAAGTTTAACGAGCCCAGAGAAGGTAAGCTCGGCGGTTTTTCATATTTAGAGAGTCTGAAAAAACGTAAAAGGAGACTCCATTGGGGTACCTTTTTCGATGGTAGTCTAGTCGGTTCGAAAAAGGGGTAAACTAGCACCGACAAGACGTCTATTCAAAACCATTTTAACGAGTGTGATAAAGACAAGATCACTCGCCCATTTTTTCATTTTTAAGGAGTTTGAAAAAGGCTTAACTATGGACTCCGTCAGGAATGTTCTTCTGGACCAGTTTAACGAGTCTGAAAGAATAAGGTCACTCGACGATCTTTTCAATTTTAGGGAGTCTGAAAAGAGCTTAACTATGGACTCTGTGGGGGTTCCTTTTTCGTAAATTTAGTCCCTCAGGCCCGAAAAAGGGTTAAAAGGATACGTGAGAGTACTCTTCTAGAGAACTGAGGTTCCTTAGAGTATACCTTTGTTCGTACAGTTGACCGTTCAGACCGAAAAAGGGGTAAACTACCGTCGGACAGAAGTGACTTCAAATTTCAGTTTAACGAGCATGAAAGGCCACAAGATCGCTCAGCAATCTTTTCATGTTTAGAGGGTCTGAAAAGGGCTTAAAAGAAGACCTGTTATGTCTTTTGGGAGTCCCGAGGGTGAGTTCAAGAGTGAAAAGGAATCATGCAAATGAGGCTCAAACTTGTAATCAGGAAAAACAACAAGGACTCTCGAGCCTATAGTGACTAGAGACAGCATGGACACCATAATGCAACCAGGATCTACCTAGGGCATCCATGTTTCGGTAAGCTCTACCACCAACTCGCGACACTTCTAAAGCAGCAATGATGGTTCTGTGTCACAACCTGATGGGATTGATCCTATGGCAAAGGGATAAAGACAACGAGATACAAAAGTCAGGGTAGAAACCTAACCTATATGCTCAAGTTGATCATCTGAGATTTTTCCACAGACTGTCAAAAGTTACCCAAAACTCCAAAAAATTGTCCCGATACCCGATCATACCCTTCCAATGCAACTCTTAAATCACTCTAAATGGTTTTTGGTTTGAAGAAAATGATAAGGGGGGCCAAAAAAGTGACAAAATGAGGCCAAAAAGTCTATAAATAGAAGTTGGCAACTCATTATCACCATTGTTGATTTGGAAATTGACTCTGGAGCTAAAAACCCCCTTTGATAAAAGTGGTGATTCCGGGAGCTACAGTGGACGAAACGACCATCTATCTGGACCAAGTAAGTATAAACTCTCTCATCTTGCAATTTAAATCTTTATTTTTTCTTTGGATTCCAAGTTTCGAGGGGGGCGTCGACCTTCAAAAGGTCGGCCCTAGGTCCACGCGGGTTGTCTTAGGACAGGCCACATGTACATTCGGGCAAAGTAAAAAATGCACGCGTGTACATGTGACTGTCAACATTACAGCCCGCGTGGACCCCCTTATTGAATGATATTTTTTTTTAAAACAAGGGTTAACCCTTTTGAACCTTGGTGTTTTGCAGGATGTATGTTCACTGAAGAGAAAGAGAGCATGAGGACGTTAGTGAGTTGGTTGGGAAAGACCCCAATGCTGTGGTTGCCTTAATGCAATGTGGGTTTCTCAAGTTCTTCTTATGTCCTTCTATGCGGGCACAACCTAGGCTACGAAACGCCTTGGTTGATTATTGGCATCCGGATGCAGAGGCCTTTATGTTAGAGGGGCAGTCACCGATGCCCACGACAGAGGACATATATTTTTTGACTGGCCTCTCCAGGAGAGGGGAACCAGTCAACTTCTGGACATTTCCTTCGAGGCCGCATAACATAGCGGAAATGATAGGACTTTACTGTGAGGCTGGTACAGATCGATCGAGCTCACAGGTGCCCATAAGCAAGATTACTGACTTATCGCTGCAGGCGATTGTATTGCTTATTGGGTGGATCACTGGTTCTATGGCTCTACATCAGGTGTCCCGTGCACAGATGAACTGTGCAGTCCAGTGCTTAAATGCAAAAATATTTGACTAGAGCACCATGTTGCTAGATTGTATGAAGAGGTAGTTGACAGATTGTTCGTCGCGGACATAGAGGAACTTCGGGTTCGGGACCATTCTATGCTCTTTATTCTTTGAAAGAGTTCAGAGCTTCAGTCCTCGAGTAGTGGTACGAGGACATCAGGCCTCTCTTCCTGCAGTTTGTAGATGGGTAGTGTTACTGCCACGACAGGGTGGTGGAAGGACCAATGAGTCCTTTGATGATGATTTCTTCACTTGGTTGTCACGACAGATCCCAGTCATAGAGGATTACCCTTATGTTGGGATTGATTTCTTGAGAGATCCTGAGATACCAGTACCTCCTGGTGAGGAGTGAGGAGATATGGGTAAGTTGACATCATTGTTTTGCTGGTTTTTTTTTTGTGAAACATATGTAATTTTTATGTTGTTTTTGTTATATATCATTTTTTTTATACCAGAGTATTTGACAGATATGTGTTTGTTGTGTGCAGATGTGGGACCAGTGAGACCTGCGGACTATGCGAGGAACAAGTGTCGTCCTCGGCCAGGGGCCGCACCTGCCACCGCAGGGGGACCAGCAGCAGCAGGAGAGCTTCCAGCCGAGGAGGCTGAGAGGGTGTTGAGACGAGTCGAGCAAAACTTTACTTCTCTCACTCGCACGGTCCCTATGGCAGATATTGAGGTTCTTCCACCATCTATGCAGCCTCATGTAGTGGAGGCACCACGGATGTGGGTTCGATTGTTTCGGCATTTGTAAAACGTTGTTGATCAGTACAACAGTGCCCATAGGCCCTGACCTTAGTTAGACTTTTCACATGCTGAGAGCACTACTTGTATATATATTTTGAGGGCATAAGCCCCATGACTCGTTATTGGTCATATTTTTTAGGCGCTTGCGTCCACCTATGTAGTCTGGTGACTATTATATATGGATTTTTATGTCTTTTTGTGTCTTATGGATCATTTTTGCATTTAAAAATGTATTTACAGGTTTATGTGTATGTCCTTTCATATGTGTGCAAGATGTCAATCTAAAATTTGATTAGCTAGAGTATCTGTAATTTGGTTTAATCTCCTAGAAACATGAAAATATGTAATATAATCAAAGCTTCGTTCTAAGAGACGTACCCTAAGGAATCGTTAGTGTAAAGCTGGATCATGAACATGATAGACTCTATTTAACTGAGACACAACCAGTTGAGCCTCGAGATAGACCCAGAGATGAGAGATACCAAATGACAAGGTGTCACGAAGCAACTCAATAACTGCACTATACTCGGCGACATTGTTTGTGGTGTCACCTAAGCATATACCTCTGGAAGATAATAACTAGCCTCGAAGTGTAAAAAATACCCAAGCTGCGGAGGCAAGCCTCTGAGTGTGTTGGCTAGCACTGTCTGCGTACCCAATGAACACCTTGGATTCACTTGACATCTGCCACAGTGACGAAATAAAACATCAAAAACGGCACATCCATAATACTAAAAGAAACTAGAAAGTAATAGTACAGAGACTATACATATGTTACAAAAAGTCACCCATGGTGATCTGCCTATGAGTAATACTTCTTGAGGTAGAGTCTATTTCTAGGCTCTGCCAAAGCATTCCCTTCAAAGTCAACTAGACGATAAGCGCCCTTTTTTAGAACCTCTTTTATGATGAAAGGTCTGAACCACATGGGTTTGAATTTTCCTGCCCCCGAGGGGTCCTTATCTTGGTCATAGACCAGGACAAGATCGCCTTCAGTGAAAATCTGAGGAAAAATGGACCTATCATACCGACACTTGACTTTATGTTTGTGAGCCTTGTTGACCAGGGTCGCATCATGACGCGGCTCATTGAGTTGCTCAAGGTATAATAATCGCTCTTCAAGTGGAGAAGTGTCTGGCAATAATTGTACTGCCAACTTTAAGGACGAGATCTAACATTCGATAGGCAAGATTGCTTCCAGCCTGTAAACGAGTTGAAAAGGTGAGAAACCTGTTGCAGTCTTAACAGACATTCGGTAAGCCCATAATGTCGATTATAACATCAAATGCCAATTTGACTTGGCTTAGTTGATCGTTCGTTGTAGGATGGTCTTAAGAGATTTATTTATAGCTTCCACCTGACCATTTGCTTGGGGGTAGTATGGTGATGAATGTTCTTGCCATAACCCAAGCTTTGATGTTAACTCGGTCATTATCTGGTTCTGAAAGTGACTTCCATGGTCAGTGACAATCTCCCTCGGGACGTCGAACCTTGCTATTATCTGGTTGAATAAAAAGAGAGCTACAGTCTCTCCATCATCTTTAAACGTTGGCATAGCTTCGACCCACTTCGTGAAGTAGTCTACGACCACGATGATATAACGGTGCCCCCTTGTTGATGGAGAGTTGCATGTAGTGTAATCAATCCCCCACTTAGTGAAGGGACCAATTATGATGAAAGAAAACATGGGAGCGGGATGTGCCCTCATCTTCTGAGAGAAGATCTAGCATGGGTGGCACTTCTTGATCGATTCGATACAATCTTTGATTGGTGTCGGCCAAAAGTAACCTGCTCATAGAATATTTTAGGTTGTTGCCAACCCAGACAAATGACCGCCAAATGCTCCGGTATGGCAATCATTAAGCACGATAATTTCTTCTTCGTGAGTGAGACATCGGCGCAGGATGCAGTCTACACCTCTTTGATACAATGTATCATCGAGTATGAGATAATTCTTATCCTGATGGTGTATACGTCGACGCTCATCACAAGAATCAGAGGTGGGGTACTTCAAAGTTTGGAGATAGATAAGTATATCTCCATACCAGGGATCCGAAGATGTGATCAAAAACATATCTCATCTGATAGGCGACTCTTCGGGCACAACGTCACCTGACTCAACTGGAAGTTATGAAATAAGTTTTGCGAAGACCAGTGACTTTTTTTATTTCACTGAAATGAAATCTAAGTCAAACTACTAGAGAATGACTATCCATCTACTAATCTTTCTAGCTATTACCCGTCGTGTCAACATGTACTGGAATGGATTCATGACAGCAATGACGGTGGTCTTGTGAAATAGAACATAATGACATAACCGTTGAACAGCATGAACTGTTGCCAACATAAGTTTTTCGATATGAGAATAATTGAGTTATGGTCCTACGAGGCCTCGACTCAGGTAATAAATCACATATTCTGAGAAGAAGTCATCCTCCTGAACTAAGACCATGTTGATGGTTGACTTTGCTGCAGCAAGGTATAATAAGAAATCTTTGTTATAGTTAGGTGGCCGAAGCAGAGGGGCGGTCGTGAGGGCATGTTTCAACGCGTCGAAAGAGCATTGGGCAGCATCATCCCAATGAAAAGGAACTTCTTTCTTCAGTAAGCGCATAAATCCCTTTGTGATATCAACATAGTTGGCGATGAAACGTCTTAAAAATTTCACCTTGCCCTGTAGACTCTAAAGTTGAAGGATTGTGCGTGGGGGAGGCAACTGAATTATTGCCTCAACCTTGAGAAGATCGACCATGATCCCTGTTGTTGATACTATGAAACCTAACAAACGTCCTGATGTTACACAAAAGTTGCACTTGTTTGGATTCAAACGAATCTGGAAGTAGCAACAACGCTCAAAGATAAGTCAGAGGTGTGTGGGATGATCCGTTCTCTTGTGAGATTGAGATTCTAAATCATCTAAATAGGCCTCGACTATATGCTTGAGGTCATGGAAAGCAAAATACATGGCTCGTTGAAAGGTCACTCCATCATTTTTGAGACCAAAGGGCATCTTACGATATGCGAATGTACCCCATGGACAAATGAATGTTGTTTTGTGTTGGTCTTTGGGTTTGATTTGTATTTGATTATATCCTGAAAAACCGTCCATGAAAGAGAAGGCCTCGCAACCCGCACATTAATCAATTATCTGATCGATGAATGGTGTGAAAAAATTATCTTTTGGACAGGCCTTGTTCAAATCACAGAAGTTTGTACATACACGAATCATGCCTTTTTTTTTATTGACCGGCACGGGATTTGACACCCATTGGGTCAAATGGATAGGATAGATAAAACCGGCTTTTAACAGTTTTTCAACTTCAACCTTAATGGCTGCTGCTTTCCTGGGATTAACTGGACGAAGATTTTTTCGAACAGGCTTGGCATCTGGATAAGTTGTGATTTCATGTTCGACTATTTTTGGATCGATGCCTAGCATTTCCTCGTAAGACCAGGCAAAAACATCATAGAATTCTTTAAATAGATCTGTGTAGATTTGAATCTCTTTGGGGGAGCAGTGAGCTCCAACGAAAACATTCTCCATGACGCCAGGGGTTCTGGAGATATTGATGGGTATGGTTTCAGCGATGGTTTCCATATTACCCTCAACATATACCTCATGTGTAGCTAAGGGATTAATAGGACAAGACCTATCTCCAGTCATAGTCAAGGTGAATTCTTCGGCTTCAATTCTGCTTAACTATGGGAGGAAGTATGATCTGTGATGAAGATCATCCCAAGGTTTGTCCGGACTAGTCATTGCTTCAATTACTGCTTCGTCAGAGGGCAAGACTAAGTCTAATGAATCGGTGTCAGCGAGAGAACCTTGAGCCCAAATAGGCTCTAGAAGCAGATCTAACTCTTGTGTAGGATTTGGATCTGTGTTGGCTGAAGCTTGCTGGACTAAAGAGTACACCACTTCAGTTGTGGACAAAGGCATGGACATGCCCATGTGAACTGTCCCATCCATCGTGGCCGATGTGGAAGGAAGTATCCATGGATCGTTGAAGTAAGTCGTGCGAAACGATGAAACTTGGAAAATCTCAATTTTATTGTGGTCGGATATGAACTTGAAATCGTCTTGAGGGGGAGGTTAATCGAAGGTACCCATCAAAGATGGGCACAAACCAACCGCTATGTTGACTACGCCTGGTTGAGGATTATCAATCATTGGGACCGCGAAAACCCCCAATGAAGGGTCAGGTCTGGAGAAAGACAATTGATCAATGGTCACAATCTGGTCCTCGTGTGGAAAAAACAAGACCCAAAAAACTGTAGCAACCACTGCTTGCATGGAATAAGTCCAACTCCTTCCTAACAAGATATTGTAGTCGAGGGACGCGTCGACTACTTCTACCTCGACGCACACGGTCTTCCCTCCTAACTACACGGGGAAAGAGGGAATGATACCATGTGGTCGGAACGAATGACCGTCGAAAGAAGTGAGAAGAGCAGGCGACAGAGACAAAACGGGCTGGCTAATGGCCTTCCAACATGCCAACGACATAATGCATGTCGAGGCACCCTCATCAACCACCGTGTGGAAAATATTTCGAGTAAAATTTTTCATGGGTGAGCCACTACTATCTGAAACGCTACGTGGTAAGATAGACGAGATTTTAAGTTGGTTGTATCCAGCATGATGGTACCCAGATTACAAGTCTCGGTAGATCCTAAAGTGGTTAGCAAAACTTTCCTCTGGGAAGGGTAGCTTTGGAGGACCTCCAATGCAGACATCACACAAGGGGTTTGAGACAAATCCTCCACCACAGAATAGTTCTGGGCAGCCCTTGCATTTGGGTTGTGAGAAGCTTTTTTGAACGCGCCTTTTGGGATGTGTGTCATTGTTTTTCCCAAAGTCTTCTCAATCTGTAGAGGAAGAGATGGGAGTTCGACTTCTTTTCCCTTCTCAGAAGTGCTTGGTTTACTGTAGTCATACGCTCTAGTCGATATAAAAGCATCACCCTTCATCATATACACATTCGCAGATGCGGGATTGTTCGAAGACAGAGAGGGTCCTTGACTGCTCCCTTCCGTGCTTGTAGAGGCTTGGGTTAGGTTTTTCCCATGCTGAAATGGATTGGTTAACATAGCAGGTTGTTGCTATGTCACAAAATTTTGGGCCTCTACAAGCCAAGGACATTGGTGGGTCATGTGGTCTTCTGTGCATAGGTTACACGGATACCTTGCCTTTTGTTTCTCAGTGTTTCCCTCGCCAGCATTATTAGTGGGTTTCTTATCCCCCTTACCCTTTTTTCGATGTTTTTTCTTTCCTTCAGGCTGCTGGGTGGCCTTTGGGTTTGTCGATTGCACTGTGTGTACATCCGACGTTTTAGTAGGGGGAGAATCCAAAACAGTAGTTTGGTTGGCCGCTGTGTGTTGTATAGACAATTCCTGCAACTGCTTCGTCAGTTGCTCAGCGGGCTTTGTTTGTGTTGAACCAACAATACCATCGGCATGTGGTCCATCTCTCTGTCTGGTTTTATCAAGTATTGAGTGTGGCGCATCTGGCAAGATCTTGTATAATAAACCGGACTGAGAATAGATGAGCTCAAGTTGTTGAGCTCTCATGATGGCATCTTCTTCGGAAAACACTCATGATGTCGTGACGTCTTTGGATAACTGTGGGACCAAAGACTTAAGGAACCACTCAAGCAAGAATGATGGTGGGACTAGCACCTTAATTAAACTCTTGTGGCGTCTCCATTCTCGGATGTGATCAGATATATGGTCCTCTTTTGTCTGTGTGAAATTAGCCAGCAATTATGTGCCAGTGTCGTATCTCACAGGTAATTGGAAATGGTTTAGGAAGGCCATTGCCAATTCGCCGAAGGAAGAGTATCTTGAGCGGTCAAGCTCAATGTACCATTTCGCGGCACTCCCAATGAGAGTACGTTGAAACAATCGCAACTGTATGGAGTCGTCTTTCAACGAGTTAGATGAGCACCAAAGATGGAAGGTAGTCACATGATCGTCTAGATCTTCGTTAGGCTTGGCTTCGAATTTTGGTATGTCCGAAGGCAAATTCGTCAGCATAGGGGGCCAACGCGGATCGTGACAGATAGGGTCATTCAACAACCTTTTCAAGTCTGGCAAATGCAAGGTTGCCAGGAAAGGTAGTTTGGGTTGTTGGTGATAACCTGGGAAAAAGGGGCCTGGAGTTTGACTAGCACCAAGTTGCCAGGAAAAGTTCGGTTGTTGGCCTGGGTTCTGGTAAAAACCATGGCCATGACCAGCGTACAGATTCTGCGTGTGAGGAGACATTATCAGCTAATTCCCAAAATAGGACGTAGATGGATGGGCGTGCATTATATTCAGAGGACTTTGGGAAGGGTTGCCCCATGCCGATCTCGTGGGGATAGGCATAGTACCTTGTCCGGGGTTCCATTAATTGTGGAAATAATTGCCCCAGATCAGCATTCCTGACGAGGGAACGGATCCCTGCCAAGAATTCCAAGGCCCTGATGCGGAAGAAGTTCCTAGGTTTGCCCCCTATGCAAGAATAGTACCCTGCATCAAAATAGTTTGTCCGAAACCGGGATTGCCCCCAGTCGAGAAAGCAGCGGACGAGAAGGCGTTGTTACCAAACGCACCGAACAAAGAAAACGGTGTTGAACCTACCAGCATATTATGTGAAGGTGTTCCTTGACTCCCTGCTCCAAATAAACTATGGTGTGCAGGTGGCCCGACGGATTTTTGATGCGTGCCACCGAGCGAAGGGGATGAAGGAGGTATATGACCTCCCCCGTAAGAGAAAGCATTAAAAGGAGCTGAAGTGCCCCCCAAGTGGCCTTGCAGAGGAGCATTAGAGCTCCCTGCCCCAAGACCTAAAGTCTGTGAAGTGGAGTAGGAAAGTACAGGACTTGTACCTAAGCTAGGCATCCCATATGAGAACGGTGGGCCTATCGCACTTGGTGTGAAAGGGGTTGTGGCCACCGCCATAGACGGGATTGGACCACTGTGCAAGGTAGAGGCAGTCGATACCATGGTGGCTCGAACCGATGACGGTGGGTTAGGAGGTGGAAAATCTCCTGTGGTGACAACCATAGTGGGAATTGAAGAATTCCCAGAGGGAGTGACAACATTTGTTTCCATTGCTGTGTGCGACACTGTCTGGCACTTGTAAGGGTCAATCGGTACGATGATGGATGCCGAAAGATCAGTGGTTGGAGTTTCAGGTGGACCAAGAGCTTTTTCCCCAAAGTCTAAAATGGTCGTTTCCTCCGGATATTGGTTGGGCAAAATTTCTTGTGACCCGGTCGCTTCAAAAGACCCTTGTTGGTCTAGCTTTCGCCTTGGTGGTGGCGGGGGTGGCTCCAGTGTAGCCGATGATAGGCCCAGAAGCCTTCGTGACCGATGGAGATCTTGATCCTCCATTGTGTGAGAAGATCAAAGACACTCTAGGGCTGTCTATTCGTTCAAAAAACAACACACACTAAAAAAATAAATCCCTACAAGATAAGACAAGAAAACACTAAAGTAATTGGAAGAACAGTTACAACAACCAACACTAGAGCAACTTACTGGTGCAAGTGCAACTCGAACATGGAAGCATCCTCCAGGTAAACTCTGCAAAGCATGGCCTGATGTCTGTCCTAGCTACCGCAGTATACCCCCGTAGTCACCTGTGTATTTCCCTAAAAAGATAGGCAACTAGGTTGCCAACGCGCGAACAACCACCAGGTGGGTACAATCGAAAGTCGGGTAGACCACAATGAGCAGGGTATCAAGCCTGAAAACTGTCAAGGGTATTGAAAGCAAGTGGTCTGGAAGATAACTGAGGACCTCGAACGGATTCGAGACCCACGAAGCTCCATGGCAAATGCAATTGACGAAATCCCAAGACAAGTCCTCTATATGTGTTCTCCACTACGATTGGTCCAGCTTTGGAGGGGTTATCTCCACTACCTTTCCGCACGTGACCTCGTGTTTATCCCCTGTGTTAGAGGGGGGTTCCAGATAACTTTCATGATACTGGACTTTGACAATCCATGACTCAGACTCCAATGTTTGATTTTAATGGCCTTGAAGAGTTTCCTCTCCAACCTAATTCAAGGCCCTAACCTTAAACTAGTTGGTTGACCCTACAAACATAAAAAATTCTAATGAATTTTAGATTTAGCCTTAATTTTTATGGCTTGTCTTAAGTCAAAGGTTATGAAAGTGAAACTAGTGGTGTTTGAAAGACGAAAGCAAAATAAACAAAAAGCTGGAAACAAAAACCTTTACTTCACTTGACTCTTAAACAACTTTTCAAACTTAAAAAAATTTCTAAGATCTTTGAACAACAAACTCAAAGCAGAATTTCACTCGGCTACGAGCTACTTATGATCTCAGTTAACCGTCAAGAACTTATGAAATCAAAGACTTTTCCCTGGTTACTAATGCAAAACAACACTTTTTAACCAAACAAAAAAAATAAAAGATTTTTTTTTTTATTTGAATGCTCACAAAGCAAAAAGGAAAAATATCAACAAGTCAAAACCAAGAAAACTTTTGGCCTAAGCGCAGATCGCAGAGTCACTTTAAAAATCACACACAAGCAAATTAAAATTGGACTCTCATACTTGTCTAAAAACCCTATAAAAGAAAATTTTTGAGGAAAGCTTCAAAATGAAAAATGAAAGTTATTGTTGTGATCAGACCTAAGTTACTGACCGCTATGACAGAGACCCAAACCTGAGAGGTATAACTCTTGTCAAAAGAAAGGATGACTGCTTCACCTTCAACAAAAATTCTCTCCACAAGCACACCGCTGACAGTTCCATAGCAAGCGTGTGCACGCGAGTTGTGTAAAGTCAGAGCGTGTGTACATGCGTGCTAGCCTTATATAGGCCACATGTATATCTGAAACTCTGAGACAAATGAAAAGCCAAGCATGCCAGCCCAGGCAGAGACTACTGGTACCGAGAACTAGAATCTCTTGAAGACTCAAACACTTACTTTAACAGAAAAAGGAAAACAATTCAAGGAAAACTTCATACAACAAACCAATCCAAGGTGAAACCTAAGCTATAGACTGCAAACAACAAAGACTAGAAACAGTTCCAGAAAACCCCTGAGAAGGACTAATTCTGACAGGGAAGAGGATGACTGCCTCTTTAAAAGAAATTTTCTAGAATCATACACGCTACTGACACTTCCTCAGCTAGCGTGTACACGCGGGCTGTGAAAATTCAGGGTGCGGGTACACGCGTGCAGACCTTATACAGGCCGCGTGTACCTCTGTGGGTCTCGGAAAAAAAAAAAAAAATACAGTCAGGCAAGGAAACAAAAATAACTAGTATGGAAGACCAGAATCTCTGTTAGCTCAGACTTTTGCAGAAACTTTAAAAACAAGAAATGAAACCAATTCTTAAAAATACCCAAAAAATATTCCCAGAAACCCTAGACTATCCCCAATATAGTCACCAATTCTATTGTGAGTGGGAAATCCCTCTACGGACTAGCACTTAGGATTTAATTATGCATGCAGAAAAGACCTAAAGATTTCCACTTTCTACCGTCGTCCCAGACCTAATCCCCATTATTCTTAAGCAAAAACATAATTAAGAAGATCAAGTGAGCATACCTTATTTCGGGCGTTCGATATCGATCCTTCCTCACGCTTGATCGCTCTTTGACTACAGCTCTCCTCCCAAGGATGACCTGCATTCACACAAGACAAATAACAAACTCCACATGCATTTGATATATAGATTAATGGGTTAGATATTCAATAAACAAGTATGCAATAAACCATGAAAACCTCATATGGTGGGACGGGAAAAGTACTTCTTTATTATTAACTTCAACAAATCAACTTACAATGATGAAGTCAGCCACTGCTCCATGAACCTGGTCCTAGGATCCTCTTCAACTATCCTCCAACTTATTTTCTCTATCTTTCTCTTTGCACAAGGATGGCTAAAGGGTTGGGACAAAGGGAATGCGCAATCGGGTATAGTTTCTGTACTATGACTCTCCTCTTCCGAATGGGACCCCTAACCCTTCTTTTATAGGCTAGAAGAAGTTAGGTATTTGGTCGAACCCTCGGCCATGCATGGCCGGAAGGTTTAGTTAACTCACCCAAAGGTTCAACAAATTTCCTTTTTTCGTGCTTTTGTAGGTACAAGTGGGTTGTTTTGGGTCAGCTAGCGTGTACACGCGTGCAGTAATAAAGCAGGGCGCGTGGGCCTTTATAAAAGGTGTTTTTAAGAAGAGTTGTTCAGCAATGTTTTGGAAAATAAGGAATCTGAGATGGCTTGATGTCAGGTAAGCATGTCTGGTGCAAATTAGGGTTATAACACCTCACCATTCTATTCCAGTTCAGTTCCAGTTATTGCATCTTTGGTGAAGAGAGGCACATCTCTTGAGGGTTTTTTGTAGAGAGGGTGCATTGTTCAACCAAGGATAGTTCGACTTGGCTACTTGGTGTGAGATCTAAAGCATATATACTTGGGGTTGTATTGAGCACATTGAGGCACCTTTCCTTATCATTTTGGGGGACCCTTATCATCTATATTTATTTATTAACCAAGTTGGGTGAATTTTTTGAATATGGGCGCACTGAGGCTTTGGTATCTTGTGGTTGAGGAGTAGTTTGGTCATCTACTGCTTGGGTTTCTTCTCATACATGGTTTCTATCATCGAATCCATAACTCAAATGGATATTCTTGGGTGTTGGAGGCCTTGGCTAGGCCATATCTGCAGAGAAGGTGCGCTATAGCCAGTAAGGGCACAACTGTGAGAGGAGATTCATAGGTTGGAAGGTAGGGAAAGGGTTTGGCACTGCCACTCTTTGCATCCAGCTTGTGGAGGTTGCAGAGGCTCTCTATCTCATCTGGTTATAGCATCTTAGAGTCAATGACATTATCTATTTTCTTATGTATTCCTAGATCGGCTCTACCTATATACTAAGGTCAGCTATATAATAAAATAATTACAAATCTGAATCTTGTGGATATTGCTTGTGTTATTGCTATTGCAACTTGTTGCGTATCCATTGTTGTTATATTTCCATCATTTACTTGTTGCAAAAACTCTATAAAACAAACCAGTAAACATTAGAAGGCAAAGACAACAAATTGTTTGATAAAATACCACAACCATAAACATAATATCCGATAGATCTCCTCATAAATCCACTTGGGGATCTTACAGTGGTATCAGATCAAGGATCCTTGCTAGCCTGTGATTAAATTGATGACTAAGGAGGGGCCAAGGAGAACATCCTTTACCAGAGACATAAGAGGGAGAAGATTTGGAAGGAAGCTTGGGGGAGAGACAGAAAATAGGAGATGCTAATCACAAGGAATTTTGGGTGAAAATGATTCAAGAAATCAAGCACTCCATTGACGGGACACAGTTTAACTTACAACATCACCTAAAAGAGACACGAGAGCACTTGTCTAGAGAACAAGTTGATCTCAAGACATATTTGACAACTTTTGAGTAAGGGCGAAGGAAATTGATTGATTAAGTGAAGGCAGTACAAGAAAATATTGCACAACTACTCATGCAGATGGTACATGGCAGGGAACCACAAAATTACAGAGGAAACCATGGGGATAGTGGATCTCATGGAGGAGAGAGGTCTCACACCGAGACTAGTCACAGGGTCCATGCTGAAGGGAAAAGCTTATTTGGTGGTGTAAAAAATATTATTCCAGGGATTAGAAAGGTCACACACAGGAATTACATGCCTAAGTTCCTTCACACACAACAACAGGAGGTCCATATTCTAGGACTAATAGAAGTGGAGGACAACTTTGAGGAGTATGAGAGGGAGTACGCAACATTGAGTGCAGGATTCAAGAGGCAGATTACACTCGCAGAATATTGTGGAATCAAATATAGACGTGGGACTAGATATTCTCATAGAGGAAACAATGATCTAGGGCACAAAGTAGGGAAAATGGAGATTCCCACCTTTTATGGGGCATCCAAATCTTCAACGAAAGCATGGGTACATAAATTGGATGCTTATATGCAGCTTAACCCCATGACAGAGTTGGATGCCATCGAATTTGTTTCCTTGTACTTGGAAGGAAAGGCCCGTGAGTGGTGGTACCATGGGATGACAACCTTGGGGCATGAGCACATTACTTCATATGCAGACTTCACACAAAGACTCGTGGAAAGATTTGATAAGGGTGACCCGGAACTTCATTTCCATGAGCTCACACAACTTAGACAAACAGGATCAACTAAAGCATTCATAGAAGAGTTTCATAGGCTAACAGTGATGGTTCCAGATGTGTCAAAGGCTAGGCCAATGATGCTTTTTTCTGAGGGGCTAGCTAAGCCTTTGCACTATTGGATCAAGGATTTTAAGCCTACCAACCTTTAGGATGCGATTTGGAGGACCATAGATTTGGAGGGAGCCACTTCAGAGAACAAGTTTACTCCAATACCACCTCTTACTCCAAGAGGAAGAGATCAAAGAATTGTGGAAAAAGGTAAGTGGAGACTTGATGAAGCCACAAAGCAAGAGTCGAGAAGGAAGCAACTATGTTATACTTGTAAGGAACCTTGGGAGCCATGGCATATATGCATGGGAAAGGGAAATATTCACTACATAGAATTTATTTTATATAGTGAGGAGGAAGATGGGGTTGGACGTCTTCAATAAATGAAAGTGACCCAAGCAGAAGAGGAGAACACACACGAGGAAGAAGAGGATGAGACAATGCATAGACATGCAGGGATTAAGAAGGTCGTTATAGCATCCATCAATGGGGTGAAAAAGTTTAGTACCTTTAGAATAAGAGGAGTCCTCCAAGGAAAAAAGGTCACAGTGCTTATTGGTGATGGGGACTCCCATAATTTTATTCATGCTACTTTAGTGAATAAGAGACATCTACCCACTGTGGAGTTTGAGGGAATTCTGGTGGAGGTAGCAGGAGGGCGTACCATTCCATGTGACAGGTATATTCCCCAGATGAACCTTAACTTGGGTAGCTACAACTTAACTCTGGATTTCTATGTGATGGATATTCTAGATGCTAATGTAATACTTGGAGTACAGTCGCATAGCACCTTGAAACCCATCACTACCAACTACAAGACCATGGAGGTGTCCTTCAACTTTGAAGAAGGAAGGAGGGTAACCTTGAAGGGAATGATAGAGAATGCACCCAGGGTGGTTTCAACAAAGTGCATGGATGTTGTTTTCAGGTATGGAGATGTGGCTTGTGTAGCAGAGTGTCTAGTTGTCACTCAAAACACTCAAGATAAGCGCCGACACTATTCACTAGATATACAAAAGATCATTGACAGATATGAGAAGGTTTTTGGACAGATTCCCCCAGGGAAACCACCAGATAGAAGCTTTGAGCACATTATAAAACTTGAGGAAGGTGCCAAACTTGTCATTACCACACCTTACAGGCATCAAAAGAAATCCAAGGATGAAATTGAGAAAGCCATCAAATAAATTTTGGACATGGGACATATTAGACCAAGTTCCAACCCTTTTGCATCTTCAATTTTATTGGTCAAGAAAAAGGATCGTAACATGCGCATGTGTATTGACTACAGGTATTTGAAAAATAAAACCATCAAAAATAGGTATCCCATTCTCAGGATAGATGAGCTATTGGATGAGCTTTGTTGCGCATGTGTATTGACTACAGGGCTTTGAACAATAAAACCATCAAAAACAGGTATACCATTCCCAGGATAGATGAGCTTCGTGGCATAATGTAGTTCACCAGGATTGATCTGGGCTCTGGATACTATCAAATCAGGATGAGGGAATATGATATACACAAGACAACTTTCAGATGCCACTATGGACATTATAATTCCTAGTCATGCCTTTTGGGTTAACCAATGTGTCAGCCACTTTTCAATCCTGTATGAACCAGATATTCAACAAACAATTAAGGAAATTCCTACTGGTTTTCTTTGATGATTTCTTGATATATAGCAAGACATGGGAAGATCATCTCAAGCATGTCGATGAGGTCTTAAGCATCATGGAAGAACACACATTGTATGCCAAAGAGTCCAAGTGTGAGTTTGGGATGAACAAAGTTCTATACTTGGGTCACATCATTGGGGCATAAAGGGGTGCAATTTCACCAGGAGAAGATTCATGCCATCTTAGATTGGCCCATACCCAAAACACTTACAGAGCTCAAGGGATTCCTTGGAATTTGCAACTAATACATGAGGTTTGTTAAAGGTTTCTCTTAGTTGTGCACACCATTGACTGATTTTCCCAAAAAGGGTGCATTCAAGTGGGGTAATGAAGCACAATTGACCTTTGACAAAATGAAGAAGGTAATTAGCACTTGTCCGGTTCTATCTTTACCAGATTTTTTACGGCCATTCATATTAGAGTGTGATACATCAGGGGAAGCAATTGGGGCTGCACTCATGCAGAATAGGCATCATATTGCATTTGAAAGCCAAAAACTAAGAGGGCTTGAGTTACTGTGCACTATTTATGACAAGGATATGTTAGCTATAATGCATTCACTAGATAGATTCAAACAATACTTGGTGGGAGCGAAATTTGTGGTCAGAACGGATCATAATAGCCTCAAGTACTTTTAAGAGCAGAAGGATCTCAATGAGAGGCAACAAAAGTGGGTAAGTTAGATAAAAGCCTATAACTTTGGCATAGAGTTTGTCAAGGGAAAAAAAAATGTGGTAGCAAATGTCTTATCTAGAAGACCCTCAGCCTATTTCATGTCAGAGTTATAAATTGATTGGAAATCACATCTTTTGGTAGATTATTGAAAAAATACGTTGCATGTGAGTTGATGGATTGTCAGGTCCATGATGACAGGTAAAGGATTGTGGATGACATCATATATTATATGGGGAGGATTTATTTGGTTCCTAAATCCAAATTCAAGGAGAAGGTATTGCAAGCATTCCATAACTCACCCTTAGCAAGGTATCAAGGGTTCCTCAAGGCTTACAAGCATATTAGAGAAAAGTTCTCTTGGAAGGGACTCAAGGAGGATGTTACGCGCCACATTAGGGAGTGTGCCACATGTCCTCAAAATAAGGAAGAACACACCCACCTAACAGGTCTATTACAGCCTCTTCCCATTCCAAAACACAAGTGGGAGAGTATATCTATGGATTTTATTACAGGATTACCTAGGGTGCAGGGTAAGGATAGCATTTTTGTGGTGGTAGATTGCTTGACCAAGTTCACTCATTTTTTGCCATATCCATAGAGTACAATGGATCTCAATTGCAGATTTATTTTTCGAGTAGGTTTCCAGGTTACATGGGCTATCCAAGACTATTGTGAGTGACATGGACAGTAGATTCATGAGCACATTTTGGCAGGAGCTATTTTGACTAGTTGGTACAAAGTTGACCTCCAGCACTAGCTATCATCCACAGACAGATGGCCAAACTGAAATAGTCAACAAGTGGGTGGAAGGATATCTCTGAAACTATGTGTCAGGGCAACAAAGAGCATGGTTCAATTCGTTACACTTGGGTGAATACTGCTACAACACCACTTACCACATGTCCATTGGTATGTCTCCTTTCAGAGCCTTATATGGTTATGATTCTCTCACTTGTAGAGATGGTTTCTAGAGATAGTAGAGCTTCTATGGCTAAGGATTGGATACATGAAAGCCAAGATATACTTAGACAGCTCAAAGATCATTTGCAAAGGGCCCAAAACCAACAGAAGTTTTATGCAGATAAACATAGAGTGGAGCATAGTTTCGAGGTGGGGGACTTAGTTTATCTGAGGCTCCAACCATACTAGTAGCCATCCATAAAGAAAAGTGGCATTGAGAAGCTCAAAACCTGCTTTTATGGGCCATAAAGGGTGAAGAGAAAGGTGGGAGAAATTGCATATGAGCTAGAGTTTCCACATGGAAGCAAAATTCATAATGTCTTCCATGTATCATGTCTTAAAAAAACATTGGCACAACGTATTTTTAGTAACGAGAAGTTACCACCGGTAGATGAGGAAGGACAATTGATTTTTGATACCATAAGAGATCTTGGAGGTGAGGGAGAAAAAGATAAGAAATATGAATATTAAGGAATATTTGATTAAATAGAAAAAATTGTCAATAGTGGATGCCATTTGGTAAGGTTAACAGGTTTTGCAGCATTCAAATTCAGAATTGCTTGTGGGCAAGCAATTTCTAGCAGGGGAGACTGTAATATCCCCTTCCATGTGACATGGATCTTGGGAGACTTAATAGTCTAGTTTTACCCCCTAGGCTATAGTCTCGGTGAAAAAGGGTACTAAGGGGATAAATTTTCACTAAGGTGTTAAATTTCTATTATTAAAGTGACTTTGGCTAAAAAGAAAATGAAAGCTAATTGGCTAAGTTGAGAAAATTAAAGTAATAGACCTTAGAAGCCAATCAAATAATTTAAGTGAAAAATTAGAAGTTGCACTATAAAAGGAGAGGAGGGTGCCTCACTCCTCATTCTTGATCATTTTCTAGTTGC
>ML779749.1:1246345-1257555 GCA_009831015.1 Picea engelmannii | reverse complement strand
TATACTGTTGTTTGTGGTGACCTTAGTGGCCTATCTCTCTAGGTTCTTACCCAAGGTGACTGTGGAGGGGAAAGTCTCTACGGTACCTGGAATCGACGTTGATCAAACTCACTCGGGCTCCTTGGAGGGTATAACCATGATTATGTGTGGGAGCTTGCACCAGGGTGTAAGTCTATTAAGAAGACCGTCAACATAACTTTTCCACCTTAGCCTCGCCCCTTCTCGTCTCATTGTTGCGACGTTGGATTTCATCACCAACTAGTGGCTCCGAAATTAGAAGGTATTGTTTGCTTGGTGATTGCCTCTTAGTTTTTGTTTACTAGTGTGTGTTGTTTGTTTCTTGAAGTTGACCGTAGGATTTTTTTTGGGGAGTTTATTACTTGTTTACAATTTCTCCCCCATGACGTTCATGTAGGATGCAAGGTTTGTCCCCAGAACATCTGAAAGCTTCACAACCTTTGCACACAACCACACCTGAGGGTACCCCAGAGGACTCTCATCGTCCGGGTGAAATTCCCCTTGTTACTCTACCACACGTGGACATAAGTGACGTCCCAGAAGTTTTTACACCACCTCCACAAGTAGCATCCACTGATCCTCTTGCTAAATTTCATATTCACAATACTATAGAGGATTACCGCATTCGTCGTGGTGAATGACCTTCAGGACAATTTCATCTTTCTGGAGAAACTCTTGCTATATCTTCTGAATCAATCGTTGGGCCTTCTCACGGTGTAGTAGGTCAAGATCCTTTAGGGTCAGGTAATTTCCGACGAGTCTTGTTTGGTACTGAATCCCCTGTTTACGAACTTGTCAACCCTCCTGCATCTCCTGAACTAGAGACTGCACCAGAGACTACCACATATCGTTTTGTTCTTCCTCCCAAGATGGCCCATCTCACCAATACTACGAGTGTCCAAACCGAGATTCTGGCAACTACTCTTGCCCCTATTAATACCCAGAGACCTCCTGAGGTTAACCCGAATTTACCCCCTGGTTACCACGCTTTGAATCCTTCATTGAATGTTCCTCATCCAACACCTCCAAAAACTCCAGCTGGTTCTCCAGGTGGTCCTCAATTTCCTGGGCATCCTATTCCCAGTTTCATCCCGACACTCCCTCCTCAATTTTTTCCTTCTGGTAGCACTAATCCAACTGGCACTTTTCCGACTGTCGCACCTAACTTGCACATCCCTGTTGGTGGACAAGGTAGTACGGTTACTTTTCCTCTTCTCGGACACACTGCAGTCACTGCACAACCGATGGTTGGCATACAAGTTCCGGGTGGAACTATACCCACGGTAGGGGGTCCAACCTCACCCTTTGGACAGAATATACCTCCTGAATTGGCCCAGTTTTGGACTCAACTTTTACAAAATCTTCCTCAGAGTACTGGGGGGCAGCAAGTTGTCCCTACAGTTGGCCAACCTTACCCAGGGGTAACTAATCCTATTTGGGGAATGAATCAAACTACTCAACCCCAAATCCCTGCTCAGACTCAAGGCTCTAATCCTTGGGGTTATTATCCTATCCGCCCACCACCGAATCAACCGGGGGCTTCCCTCTATGGGAAGTCCGCTTACGCTGCTACTGGTTTGCCAATGGGGATCCCACTCCAAAGCCACCAGTACCCGCAAGTAAACTGACAGTTGTCGTTTCTTGCTACCTTAGACTTGCCAGATTTGTCTAGGATCCTGAATGATCCTATTCGTCACTCTCCTCAATGGCCTGCTATCCCTGCTAAACTTTCATCGGATATTCTGAAATTCGATGGCAAGCTGAGAGAGGACCCTAATAATCACGTCATGACCTTTCACTTATGGTGTTCATCCAACTCTTTGATGGATGACTCCATTCGTCTTCGTCTTTTTCAACGAACCCTTACCGGTTCGACTGCGAAGTGGTACATTGAATTGCCACGAGGTTTCTTTTCTAACTTCAACACCTTGGCCATGGCCTTTCTCACGCATTACCAGTTACCAATCCGCTACGATACTGGGACTGAGATCCTAACATCTTTCAAACAAACGAAAGGTACTCACATCTCAGATCACATACATGAGTGGAGACGTAGATGACGTCTCATCAAACTTGAACTCCCTGATCAGTTACTGGCTGAATGGTTCACGAAGTCCTTCATGAACGAGATTGGTAAAGACATTACTATGGGCGGTGTTGTAACAGAAGAGCAGGCTATAGCTAGAGCTCAGTATCTTGATCTCGTTTATTCGGAAACGGGAACACTCTACACTTTACTGCCTGAACTACCTCATCCTGGTACTTCCAGTACTTCTACTGCTCCAGCTGCCTCGCATGTAGCTGATGGTGTGATTGGGACTGCTCATACCCATTCACATTTCATTTCAACCACAACCCCTAAACCCACCTCTTCTAATGTTCAAAATGCCCTGTCTCCTACTCCTCCTGCCGGTAAAACCTCAGAAGTGAACATTGTTCAATCTACACCGACCGGTAAGAATAAGTCAAAGAAAGGGAGAGGCAAGAATAAGGGGGGTAAAAATAATAATCCCACCGAACCTACTACGAATGCTCCTATTGAAGAGCGGGATAAACGTAAACTGCGGTACCCTTGTCTTATCTGCGGTGACGATCACTATACCAAAGATTGTCCTCAACGTGCCGAAGTTTCTAAGTTCCTTCAAGGAACACCCAAACCACCTACCCCGACAGTCTTGTCTCAACCTTTCCCATCTCAACAACAGGCCTCATTGGTCATCCATGACCAACCTTCTACTTCGACCACATCATATGTTTTGATGTGCACCGGTGATTCTAAGAAGAATGACGTTGAAATTGCAACTAAAGCTAAAGACTATACTCCTTCTAAGGAGAAGGTTGTTGACTTACCTCCTGATCTGGTACAAGCTTCTCCATCGAATCCACCTACAAATGGTCCTCTTCCTCTCGAAAGACCGAGTCTTGATACAGTCCTACGACACCCTAAAGGTGTTGTTCACAAGTCGACGTTCAATCCTCACGCTCGTGCGGCTCAGAACTATAGTATTGTAGAAGATCTGGCCCAAGCACCTTCAACGATGTCCGCCCTTGAGGTCCTTCAGTCTTGTCCTGTGCAACAAAGGGCCCTGTTGAAAGCTATAGGTGGTATTGACCCTACAGATTCGAACTTGATAGTCTTTGACTTGGACGAGCATGTTCCAAGGTTGCCCCCCCAGCTTGCTTTTCAAATACAAGTTATTGTCGCTGACAAGAGCATTTGTCGGACAGTGGTTGATGAGGGGGCCTCTACGTGTGTAATGTCTCTTGCTTGTTGGAAAGCCATTGGCTCTCCTCTGTTAACAGAATCACAAAATACTCTAAAATCCTTTAATGGCTCTGGTTTTAAGCCTTACGATGTTATTTCCTCGTTGCCTGTCACTCTCGAAGGTAAGACCGTCCAAATTGAAGTGGAGGTTTTCGATTCTCACTTAGATCATAATCTTCTTCTTGGACGTAGATGGGTAGATTCCATGCGCGCTGTTGTGTCAACCCTTTTCCGGGTCTTACGATTTCCTCACCAGGGAAAAGTAGTTACAGTTGATCAGCTTTCCTTCTTTAATTCTGATACTCGCACGGGGAATGTACCGTTCATAGCTAAAACCCCACCGGGCTACGAGAATGTTGGTGTCGGTCTCTTGAAAGACTCTTCGTTAATGGGTACTTTTCCCATACCACCACCACCCGATATTCTACGCCCGTCAGTTGCTTCGATTAATATGATCTCCGTTGTTCCTTATGAACTTCCCGTGTCTTTTGACCCATGGATAGTCCCAGATCCAGGAGATCATGCTCGTTACGACGACGTTATGTCAGTAAGTCTGATTGAGTCTGATTATCAAGCAATTCAATCGGCAACTTCTTCCACATCCTCTCCGGAGGAGTTGTCTCCTGATCCCTTCCACGTTGTCTTTCCCACTGATGAGATGATCATGTCTGTCATGGCTGATACACCTTGGGACGATGGACATCATCGTTCCATTCTGTTTCTGGAACAACATACTCTAGAAAATTATCAGCGGATTTCGACTCTGTCAACCGTTGTTGTCACAATGACCATTCCTGGATCTACACGAGATGTGTTTGCAGAAGGGAACTTAAGTAATATTTCTCCTACGATTCCCGTTGATATTTCAGTGAAACCTGGAATAGTTGAAAATTTTCACATTGGAGCTTCGTGTTCTCCAGAGGAAATTGTTAACTATACTACTTTGTTTAAGGAGTTTCGAGATGGTTTTGCCTGGAGTTACGAAGAGATGCTAGGTATCAACCCGTCTATCATTGTGCATGAGATAAAAACATACCCTAGATCCAAACCAGTACGGCAGCGCCTCCATCCTGTCCATCCACGTAAAGCGGTAGCCATCAAACTCGAAGTTGACTGCAGCACTATTTCTATTTAACCATGTCATCACTCGTTTCGGTGTCCCTCAAGCTATCGTTACTAATCACGGTAGTCACTTTCAGAATTATATGATGTTAGAACTTACAGAGAAGTTGGGCCTTCGTCATGACAGCTCAACACCTTATTATCCACAGGCTAATGGCCAGGTCGAAGCTATCAACAAAGTTCTTATAACGATGATTCGACGGATGATAGGAATACATAAGACTAGCTGGCACACGATGTTTTTTTCAGGATTGTGGGCATATCGGAAATCTGTTAAATCTGCCACGGGATTTACACCCTTTCGTTTAGTTTATGGCATGGAAGCCATTCTACCCATAGAATTCGAAATACCATCTTTGAAGCTAGTTGTAGAACTCTTGCCTAATACTTCTGCCGAAGAGGAACGTCTGTTGTATTTGATGCGATTAGATGAGACCCGACGTGATGCCACTTTAGTGATAGAAGCCCAAAAGAAACGCGTCAAGGCACAATATGACAAGCATGTCAGGCCTCGTGTTTTCTCTGAAGGTGATCTTGTTCTTCTATATGAACAGGATAAAGATGTCCTAGGAGTTGGGAAATTTGAAGCTATGTGGCGTGGTCCCTATATTGTTAGCAAAGTTTTGGAAAAAGGAACGTATGAGCTAGTGGATTATGATGGTGTGCCTTTGAGTGAACCTAGAAATGGGTTGTACTTAAAGAAGTACTATGCATGAGTTATTTGTGCATGAGTGCTTGTATTTTATGTATCATACAGCGTGTGTGTGCTACTTTAGTTTTGCTTTGACATTATTTGGTTTTTTCCCTTACGTGACGTTATGTTTGATTGTCAGATGTCGGAGTATTCACTACCTTATATTGGCTTCGCTGATGGAGCTAGCCATAGTACCCGGAATCTAGCTTCCGCTGCATGGGCAATCTATGCCCCGACAAACGAACTCATATCTCTACGAGGTATATGTCTTGGCCGAGCAACCAACAATATCGCCGAGTATAGCGCTGTTGTTGAACTATTGGTGGATGTTATTTCTCTTGGAATTTGTCACTTGGTTGTCTGACTTGACTCGCAGTTGGTAGTACTACAGCTCAGTAATGTATATTCTATTCGAAGTCCTACCTTATTAAGAGTATATTTGCGGATTCTCCTCTTGGAACGATATTTTGACCACATAGAATATCAACACATTCCGAGACGTCTTAATACATTAACAGATGCTTTAGCTAATTATGTATTGGACAGGCATTTGAACAATTTATAAATCAAACGCGTTTAAAATGTACACAAGTGTAAAGTAAGCCGGTAGAAACCATGTATATATATAACGATCAAAGTTTGTTTTTACAAAATGTGTCCGAAGACCAAAATATCAAAAATGGAAGCTCATGGCTTCTACAAAAGTGACATCACTAATGATGTTCACGGTAACATACTAAGGTCCTAGCAACTCTACGGAGAAAACGACCCATAGAGGCAGAGACTCCCATGGTGTGACGCTGATCGCATCGTGGGATCTCCTCCAGAGGCATCTCTGGAACATCGGCCATCAAACCCTCTAAGTTTTTCTCCACTGTAAGATAGTCCTCAGCATACTGGGGGACTGGGACTGCTGCTTCTCCTCGACGCTGGACAGGAGAGCTACCAGCTGGTCTATATGCCCCAACATCTATGTTATCAACAAGATTTTGGTGTTAGTCTTCAGATAAAACCATAAAACCAAAAACATTTAATATGACGAAAATACAAAAACATCTAAAAAGTTAAAAAGTTGGTATACTTCTTACCAATATTTCCCCACTTTGCGTCTTCAGGAAGGACAAGGTCAGGATCACCGCGAAAGTCCAAGCTGACATACGCATAATCCTCTATCATCAAAACCTAACCTTGGAGCCAGTCAAAGAAGCGATCGTCATACCTGACGATCGGTCCCGTCACATGTCTGGCCATAAGTTGGCACCATCGTAACATCTGTGGATCCCTGGGACCCAAAAAGTGCCAATCAGCCTGGAGCCTATACACTGGAACCCTCTCACAGAAGAAAGATACAAGCAATGATCCATAACCAAACTGCTTTAAATCCCCTCGCCTACATTTGGTCAGTTGTTTCTTGAGGTTGCGTAACACTGCGTCCGCCCAGTTGAAGACCCGAGGCTCGACACACTCGAGGGCATATTGAAAGTAACTCTATAGAGCCATATGCGGGGCAGCACTTCCTGCCATGCGAGCTATAGTAAAGAGAATAGTACGGAGAGTTACATCAGTAACTCCCCAAATGGCCACTTTCCCCTTTTGTCGCTCAGCCTCTAGCACGCAATACTGTCGACAATACTCACTCATTTTCATACCACCCCTGCGGTTACCAGTCAAACTGACATAAGAACCCCGTCTTGACAACCCGGTCAGAAAATAGATATCCTCAATATCAATCGTCAATGTGTGAGCATCAACATTAAAAACCTGTTGATCCGGATCCCACATCCGGACTAAATGTTCCAACAATCGCACTTGGGCTCTCATGCCCGGTATGCGGAAATACTTTAAGAGACCACAGTCTCTTAAAGTGGCAATAGTTTGTGGGTGATTCTCGGCGGTGGCATTATCATCTTCGTGTTCTCTTTCCCTCCATTCAAGCACCATTGTGATAGTTATTAACCTGCATAACAATCATGGAAAGCTAGTTAATAATTTGAAACATGAAGAAAATTGGTTTTATTGGATAAATATTATTAAAAATTTTGGAATCTGCGTTGTTCGCAGGTGGCTTTAGCGTACAGTGAAAACTTCTCGCACTGTAGCTCAAGCCCACCTACGGGAATGAGAACTTCTCGCAGGCCTCGTATGGGCAGCCTGCGAGAATCCTCATTCACGCGTAGGGTTTCAAATAACACTTCAAAACTTGAAATTTAGCCACTCAAATCATTAAATTAAACCATGAAAGGCTAGGGAATTGAGTACTTACCAATCTGATCCAGACGGTTCGTCGAATGATGCCCCAAAGCTCCCAGAACTTGACGAAGAAGATCAGAGGTAAAATGGAGGTTTTTTGCACTAAATTGGTAAATGGGTAAAACATATGGTAAAAATGAAATGTAAATTAGTTTTATTTACTTTTTACCATAGTAAAAGCAGGTTTTTCATATTTATTCACTCTTTTACCCTAATTTCTAATACGAAAGTGAGTAAATGACTTGCAGGTACCCAATGCAGATGATTATGAATGAAAAACTTTTGCAATATGATGTGTTTTGTTTGTTTCCTATGGATTTTAAGTGCCTTTTTATCCGTTCTTGCACTTGTGACATATTTGAGAACGTGATCGAGCGTTGTTTTATCCCTTTTCCGAGCTCGCTGAGGTTACACGAAAAAGGAACCCCCCTGGAGTTAAATTTAATCTCTTTTCATGACTCCCTAAATATGAAAAGATTTTTGAGTGATATTGCTCTTTTCACACTCGTTAAAGTATTTGAAGTTACGCATCCTTCGAGCGATAGTTTAACCCTTTTTCGGTCTCGTTGGACTATTGTACGAAAAAGGCACTGAGAGAGTTCTCTTTTGAGTTTTTTTCCAAACTCTATAATCTTGGAAAACCTTTGAGTTTTCTTTCTTTGGACTCATAAAATAAACATTGAAAGGCCCATATGGGATATGAGTTTTTTTTACGTGTTTTTCAGACTCTTGAAACATGAAAAAACCCCGAGTTTACTATCTCTGGACTCATTAAACAAACATTGATAGAACCGTAATGGGACCGAACCACTCCTTCCTAGGGTTCGTTAAAAATACTCCGAGGGACTCGTCCGAAGGATGAGCTTATATCAACAAGCATATGTGATCCTCTTCAAGCTTGCGTAAAAATAAAGAGGTACTTGCTAGAAATGGTGGGGGAAAATTTGGGAAAGGGATATGTTTCATATTTACATTAATTGGCAGTAAGAGTCGCTCTTAAACATGACACTCCATATTCATCATCTGAAGCCGGTTTGGGTAATCCATTTGTCTCTCATTCGATTTGATAACAAGGTCTTTCCATGTGTCGTATTTGAGTCAATGCTGCCAAATCATTGTTCGTGTCATTCATATGTTCAAGAGAAGTCTATTCGAAACATCTGATTTGAGTCGGCCATCTGCAGTTATCCATTCCTTTCGTGTCGGCCTTCCCTGTGTCCAAAGTCCAATTGTCACATACTCTATTTCACTTTCAAACTCTGTTACTCATTTCATGTCATTGATGGGGGATACATCAAAGCCCTCCTGTGACAAGTCTTGTTCCATCGACATCAGCACATTATCCAGGATTAAGACTTAGAAATCATTCAGTACCTTGGAGCTTGCATGCCTCAATGGCAAGTTTCCTCGCTTTCGACAATGGGTTTACATCATTGACCCCTGATTGAGAGATTCCATCGGGTGTTCGACATCAGATCATTTATTCACAGTCGATGGATTTTACTTTAGTACCTTGAGAGTCATTGACATTAATGGTGATTTCCCTCGCACTTGTTAACAGTTGCATCAATGACCGGTAATCAAGTGGTTTCTACCATGTTCGACTCCGACACATGTAATCACATGGTCAGACTCGTACTTTGGGCGATGAGGTTGAAGACCCTGGATATTATCTTTGTGATCTAGGTTGTGATGGAGTATGTATTATTTGTGACACATAGATCCACTGTGTATGTTTTGTGGCTATGTTGTCTTGACTGAAAATTTGTCCCATAGATCCACAGTGTATTCAAGTGGCTATGCTATATTATAACTGCATGGATCCACAGTGTATGATTGGTGGCCATGATATTTGTTTATGATGTCATCAATCTGTGATCTGAGTATGGGTATGCCTACCTCAGAAGGGATACATATTATATTCTGCTTATGCTTGGATGTTTGCGGGTTTCTGATTAGATGTGCTCTTGGTTCTTGACACACACATGCAGCTTACAAAGTCCATCGACTGTCATTGATTCCACTCTCAGACTTTGGGGGGCATTCTGTTATCCAAAATTTTGGTCATTGTGATGGTGTTATGATAATATCATGATGATGAAATATCAAGCTCTTCCATAGGAACATTTTCCTGAGAAAGGTTACACTTATCAGTTTCCAGAAATCATATTTTAGAGATAGTTCGCAGACTGCATATATACTCTCCTACGAGAATGCTTGATTCTCGAGGGCTGCTCTCATCTGGGGTGCGAACTTCTCACACTGTACTCAAGGCTAGGGTGCGAACATCATTTTAAAGAGTAAAAATATGAAGTTCTCGAACCTTCTAGAAGGATGAGTTGGCTTTCGAATGGTTGGTAAAGTACTGACTTTCCAAATATCTTGGGATCATTCCCTATCCAAGTAACCAATCTATCTTCTCCTATATATTGAGGGGATTGCTCATGGAAAAGTTTAGAAGCAATCTAGCAAGAGATTGATTGGAGAATTGTTGAAGCCTGTATGAAGGACTGATGCTACAGCATCAAGAGACTACAGCAAAGTCATCACAAGTGGTTGATTTTCTTCATGCATGAGCAAGTGTGTGTGTCAGAACTAGGAGCCATCGAAAGGAGACCTACTACATCAAGGCTTATGTTGTAAGTTTCTCTTTCAATTAATATATACGGTAATATGTCCCTTTCCCATAAAGTTGATGTCTCTTTATTACATGATTCCTTGATCACATGTACAGACTAGATATTGAATATATTAACTTGTCAATATTCCGATTGGTTTGTACTGAGACTATTCGAACGATTCAAGAGCATTGGAGTATTAAGCTTGGAACAAAAGAGACATAAGGAAAGCGTTTACAAGGTATGCCTACAATCCTTATCTCTTAGTTCATTCAATAGGCTAGATCTAGGGAAAGAGTAGTATTCTGTTCTGTTTTGTTCCAGATCCGGGTGGATCTGGGGAGATCAGTTCGTGTCCGCACTTATGGATTAATCCTAAAACACTTAAACTGTGTCCTGTTTTGCTTCCCTACTTGACAGGGTTTACACACTGAATCTTGGGGCTTTGATATTTTCGGAAGATCTTTTACTGCCTCGAGGTTTTTGAGTTTGATTAAGTGGTCAAAGTTTATATGTCCAAGTCTCCTATGCCATAACCAGCTTTCCTCATGTTTTCTTAGATGACATTCTTCTCTATTTTCTTTCAGCACATATACATTATTTTCTATCCTTATGCCTTTGGCCACTACTTGTCCTGAGTTTACAGACTTTATCTTACAATCCTTGGATGTGAACAACACCTAGCATCCTCTGTCACACATTTGACTTACACTGAGCAGATTATGTTTCAGCCCATCCACAAGTAGAACATCTTGGGCTTTTCCTTTTCCATTACTTAAGCTCACCATCCCTTTTCCTTTTATTTTCCCTGGAGCATCATTTCCAAAGGTTACAGTTCCTGATTTACTTTCACTTAGCGATAGAAACTTGCCTTTGTCTCCCGTCATGTGTTTGGAGCAACCACTGTCTATATACCAAGGTTTTGTTTTTCTTTGATAAGATAATATTAATCCACACTTGTTACTTTCCTTCTTCTTCCAAAACTTGACATTTTCAACAGGAGATTTCGAATCTGGTTCATAGTTCATTAACCGACATTCAATAGATTTATGTCCAAAGTTATGACAAGTGTAGCATTCAACCTCATTATTCAATAAGTAAAACTTATTGTTGCAGTGTTGCCTACTTATTGACTGTTGATTATTTCTTTCCCTCCTTAGTTGTATGTGTCCAGACTTAATTTGGAAATTTGCAGTCTGTGAATGATTATTACCTGACTGTATCATTCTTTGTTGTGGGAAGT
>ML779749.1:1155533-1173763 GCA_009831015.1 Picea engelmannii | reverse complement strand
AAAATCATAGCAAAGAAACTCTGCCAAATTGCCGAATCCGTTTTGTCCCAACCCTTTAGCCTTTCCTCAAGCTTTAGGAGAATTCAAGCAAAGCAGTTGGAGGACAAAGAAGAGGAGGAGCCCAGGATCAGGATCAAGGAACGATGGTCAGTCTCTGTAATCATTGTAAGTTGATTCATCTTGAGATTAATAAAAAGATACTTTTCCCGTCCCAAATGCATGAGTCTTATGTGTTTCATTTGATTTATGTTTAATCTCTAATCCTCTAGTAGAACAATATCATGCATGCGTAGTTTTGTCTTGATTGCAGGATCACTTTTTGGAGGGAGCAGCAGAAGCAACGGGATAAAGCTCAACGGAGGATCTACACCAACCGTCGATAAAAAGGTTAGTTGGTTCTTCCCATGTTTGCGTGTGAAAAAGGGTTTTAGGTTTGGGGTAGAAGGTTAAAAGTAAATTCTTGAAGGGTCATGATCTGCATGCAAGTTTAAACCCTAGCTTGTTAGTCCGTAGGGTAGAATAACCCCACAACACTAATGGTGTTTATCTGAAAATTTGAAGCTCCTGTGTCCTTTCAACCGCAATTGTCTTTTCAAAATCTAGACAGGGTGGTGTCACTAAAATTCATGCATGATGATCATGAATCCTCCCTCTATTTCCAGTTGCAAGTACACGATCCATCATGATCCCGTTAATCCCTCATTAAATCCTCATTCACTATCATTTTGAATTCCGTAGATTACTGAGATTATCACGGGTTCGCAATTTCATCAATTGAACGTTTTTCCAGAGATCCTAATCTCGTTTCTCCTGGTGATTTTCAAAGCACCATCAGAGTCCAGTGATCACTCTCAGGTCAATTAAGCCAAGTTGACTTATCAAGCAAGTCCAAAACCCGTCTTGTTTCATATTTAAATGCATATACCACCAAAAATCTAAAATTTCAGCATACTCTCAGTCAAATTGTCGCCCGAAACTTGGTTAGCATTTGAGCTCGGTGATCCGAATTTGGTGTCACCCTATCCCACCGGTTCTTCCATTAGTTATACTCTATGTGTTCCTAAATTCTAGAACCTTTGTCTCCCTGGATGTTCAGTTTCCCATAATCGCAGGAACAGTCAACATTGACCAATGCCGAAAGTAGGGCCAGTGTTGAGGTCTGAGGTGGATGGGGTTTGGTACTTGGAGGCGCACCCAGAGATAGCAAAGTTTTTCAAGCAAGCAGGGGTATTCACGTACTATGAAAAATTGACCAGTTTTCATCAACAAGTAGTTGAAGCTTTTGCAATTGCATATGATGGAAGTTCTGCCAAGATAGGGAAAGAAGAGTTTATCATAGATGAAGCTTCTATAGCAGAGTTTACAGGTCTTCCACGGACAGGAGACTGTTGGTTTAAATCCATAGTGCCATCAAATATAGAATTCAGATCATATTTGTTGCCCATTCACAAAGACTTGATTTGGAAGAAGGATATTCCAATGTCCTTTCTAGAACCTCAGTGGCAGGCATTGCTACAGGGAATTTTTTTTTACATTACCTGTGAGGGACGGTATAACAGAGTAATGTTTTACCATTTTAAGCTTCTCAATAATTTCACAGGTAGAGAAACAATAAATCTACCTTTCTATTTTCACAAGACTCTTACTAAAATGGCCAGGCAATTTAAAGCCAAGCCTACTAAGGTTGCTAGCAGACTATCTCACCAAGGGTTGAGTACTCTTCTTGTCAAAGAAGCTCTTCAAAGGAAACAGGTTGATTGGGGTTTCTTTCTTTTCTGGAATGAATTCCAAACAGAGAAGCCACCAGAAGCTAAAACTAAGAAGACCAGTGGCAGAAAGATTGTTACACCCAAAAGCAATCACAGGAAAAGGAAAGGTATCTCACCACCAAGAGATCCCATAAAATCATCCTCTGGTAAGAAGAAAGGAATCAAAAGAAAACTGCAGTTCGAAGGGGTCCAAGGACCCTGCTACAGGAAACAACCCTTTAAACCTACCTTACATCGATTCAGAACCAGAACAAGAATTGGCTAAGACACAGGATAATGTGTAGACTGAACAGGGTGCAGACTATTGTTCCAATTTACCTTCACCAACTCCTCCAGAGGCACATAGTCCACCAGTGGAAGAAGCCTCTTCAAGTAAGCCTAGAACAGCTAGATCACGGAAGATCAACAAACTCCTGCAACAGGTATATGAAATGGAAGTCCTGGAAAGGGTGATTAAAAAATATAATACAGACTTGACTGACAGAAATGCAGAGCTATTCAAAATAAACCAAACCCTCAAAGAGAAGCATGATAAGATTAAAGACAGAAACATGGTATTGATCAGAGAAAATATGAAGTTGTATAAACAGCTGAGGATTCTGAGGTTGAAGTTAAAGGAGTTTCAATCACTAGCATAGGAGCAAACTGGATTAGAAACTCTAGCTAATATAGCTATGACCATGGTAGACACACCAGAGCCTTCCACACATCAAGAAGAAGTTCACAGATCTGCATGAATGAGGGTTGCCTCATCCAAGAAACCTTGAACATCAAGAAGGGATCTAAGGTAAGCATTTTTGCAATTTTGAAGTTTTCTCAAAGATGAAGTTTCGGTGGTTTAGGCGAACAGGATGACTGTTCATTAACCACTGAAAAACAATACTTTCGGTAGATAATTCACTCAGGAGATTTCTAAGTTAACCACCGAAAGCCTGTCATTTCCAGAATGATCGAGTTTTTACACAGATCGAAGTTTTTTGAGCTGGAAAGGTTTGAAACCTCTTCAAATGAACATTTGATGAATTATCAAGATAAATCCAATAGCTATTTTTGATATATTATGGGAAGAGAAGGTATTTCAAAGATTTTTGGCATCTTTGACAAAGACAGAAAATCAGGACATTTTCTCACATCAACAGATTCGAATTTATCTCTCTTGAAGAGTCGGCATTCAGCCTTGGGAGGCTATCCTGCACTACACCAGCACTCAACAAGAGAGGAGTACCATGAAATCTAGGATTGACCTCATTTTTGGGGATCATCCCACATCTTTTGCAACTAGATTTTGATTTACTATCTTTAACATATTTGATCCATATTTTCAGGATCTTAGAACTGCATTGTAAAGCTATAAAGTTAAAGGTAGAAGATGAACCAAGGGTTCGACTTTGGAGACTTTTTTCATATTATGTAACTCAAAACTTCTCATTTTCATATGAAGTAATACAAGCTTCTTTTGCCATAACTTGTTCAGATTTCATCTTCTTTCCTATTTTGTACTTGCACCTGGGGATTATATTCATGTTGTTATGCTTGTCTATGCCAGATAACTGTCATCTTATCACTGCATTCATAAGTTTAACTCTGCAAGTATTCCTGTGATTATTGTAATTGGCCATTCATATATGTTTTACATGTGATTCTGCTGATATAATAGTTATTTCTTCATTCATCCCTTTATTTCTAAACTCTCTGAACATTTGTGGTTGAAAGCCTTGTCCATCTAAATGTGTTTATGCATGATTTGAGTGAGAAATGATTCAGTCCTCCGACTTGATCCAAACCCACACTTTTTATTGAGAAAATAGTTACCAAAAGATTAAGTTACCAGGCATCTCTGACTTACAGCCTAGGAGAGTTTCCTGGAGTGATAACAAGTTCAAATAGAAGAAGATAAAATAATTGAAGAAGCACTCAAAGAACAGCTATAAGAAAAGGACAGTATCATCGAAAACTTGGAAGAAGAGATTGTCACATTAAGAAAGTAAATTCAAAAGAAAAATATGCAGAATAGCTCAAAAGTTTTGGATGACATTATCAACAATCAAAAATCTCATCTTGACAAGTCTGGACTTGGATGCAATCAGACAAAAAATGTATCAAGCTCCAAAACAACAGAGAAAGAAACAAATCCAAAAATCTATGCAGAAACAATCAAAGGGGACATGAAGATATACAAGGAAGATTACAGGGACACTCCTCCACTGAGAAGATTCAGATTTCAGAATCAACAATAGATAGATAGCCCTCAAGAAGAAGAAGGATTCATAAGAGCACCTCCTTTCAGAAGATCTTCAACTCCCAGGTATCAAACTATATTTTTTTGTTTATGTTATGCATGTAATAATTTTGGACATAAAGCTGTAAATTTCAGAGCTAACAATAGGAACAATAACAACTTTGAGAGTCATACACAAAGGGGTTATTCAAGAAGACCTAGTGAAACACAAAGAGGAATTTACAACAGGTTTGAATCCTTGAGCACTGAAGTGGAATGTTACAAATGTAACAACTTTGGACACATGGCTAAATATTGCAGAATGACAATCCCTCCTAAAGAACCTCAACAGAATAACAACATTCACAGACAAGAACCTCAAAAAATGACATGGATAAGAAAGCAAGATCAATATAGCAATGTAGAATGCACAATCACTCTACAAGCTAAGCAGAAGAAACATGGTTGGTATATTGACAGTGGGTGTTCAAAACACATGACAGGTGATAAAGACAAATTTCTTACATTACGAAAGGAAAGAAATGGATCAATTTCCTTCGAAAATGATAATTCATCCAAAACCATTGGAGAAGGCACAGTCTGAATTGAGAACAAGAATTAAAAGGCACAAAACATTCTACTAGTAGAATATATGAAACATAATCTTCTAAGTGTGATTCAAATGTGTGACCAAGGTCATAAAGTTACTTTCAATTCACAAAAGTGTGAGATAAGAAAAGAAGGTTCAGGGAAATTATTTGGTACTGTTGCAAGAACTTCAAACAACATGTATGTGTTAAGTGAAATTGGAAATGAAAAGTGTTGTCTAGGAAAGGAAGATGAAAGTTGTCTATGGCACAAAAGAATGGGTCACATGCATTTTGATAACCTTGTCAAAGTCAGCAAAAGAGAAGCAGTTAGAGAAATGCCCCAGATCACAAAACCAACCAACACTTTATGCAAGCATTGTCAACAAGGAAACCAAACAAAGACCATGTTCAAATCAAAGGAATATTCAACAACAAGACCACTGGAAATTGTGCACACTAATCTAGTTGGACCAACTACAACAAAGGGATTAAAAGGTGACAGATACTTTATGTCATTAGTTGATGATTATACAAGAATGATTGCAGTTTTCTTTCTCAAGAACAAGTCAGAAGCTTTTGAAAACTTCAAGATCTACAAGGAAATGGTTGAAAATGAGATGGATTCTAGAATCAAATGCTTGAGATATGATAATGTAGGAGAGTTCACTTCAAAGGAATTTATGGACTACTGTAGCAGTCATGGAATAAAAAGGCAATTCTTCGTTGCTAGGACACCTCAACATAATGGAGTTGTTGAAAGAAAGAATAGGATAGTAGAATAAATGGCTCGAACAATGATAATGGATTCCAAATTAGTAGATATATTTTGGACACAGGCAGTGCATACAGTAGTTCACATTCAAAATATAGTAATGCTTAGAAACAACACTAATAAAACTCCCTATGAGCTATGGAAAGGAAGACCAGCAAATGTGAAGCACTTCAGATTTTTTGGAAGCAAATGCTACATCAAAAGAGAAGATGGAAGAATGGGAAATTTTGACTCTCATGTGGAAAAAGGAATACTTGTTGGTTACTCAAGTACAAGGAAATCATACAAGTGTTACAATCTAAGATTAAACAAAGTTGTGAAAAGCATCAACGTAACAATTGATGAAGCAGGCAGACCAAAATCAAAGGAAGAAGAAAACAAATCAATGAAACAACTTTTCGAAGAAGAAAATGAAAAAGAAGTAGAAGAGGAAGATGAAGAGAATCCGACAGAAGCAAAAGAGAAAGTTCAGCAAGTGTCTCCAAAGAACCCTAGTAAACGAGTACATAAGAATCATCCTTCAGATCAAATTATCGAGAACAAAGATGCAGGAGTTGAGACTAGAAGAAAAATTTGTACACGAGAACAAACACTCCTAGCACTCTTATCTACAATTGAACCAAATTGTTTTGAAGATGTTAATGTTTAATACATTATTATAAAATGTTTGCATTTCATTAGATAACAATGGCATAATCCAAGATCACTGAGAAATACACAATCACAAGAGACATAGCATTTATCCTGGAAACCCTCTAGGGGAAGAAAACCCAACAAAACTTCCTTAATATAGATAGCCAATACAATGCCAAGAGATCTCTATGCTAAAACAGAAATTCCTCTCCAAGATATGTGCCACTCTCTCTCTCCTTTGTTGGTAATAGATTAGAACTTGTCTCTCAAACTGAGCAAGTGAGTTATGTTCAAATGAGGTGCTAGCCTCCTTTATTTATACAAGTTCTGGCATGTGTGAAGTGTCTTTTCACTGGCAGGGCCGACTTCTCAATCTGGGTGGGTAAACCCACCTTTATTATATTTTTGGGTCTCTTAATTAACTGTTGGGGCCAACTTCTTATTTTGCCTATTACAATTGTCTTTTGACCAATCCGCAAAAGGGGATTTGGTCCTATTACAATATCTGACATGATCAATCCACAATGGGGATTGATCCTATGAATAAAATATCAATAATAATAAGAATACTCTTTGCAGTTACATTATTTCAACACTCCCCCTTAACAAGAAGGGTATTCTTCAGCAGCATCATGCGAGAGAGAGAGGATAGCATCATCAACAGCATCAGGTGGGAGGACAACATCATCAATATCATCTTGGCTGGCGTATCTATAAATCATCGAAATTTTTCTTCATCAGCAGCATTGTCATTCTCGAAAGAATGCCATCATCATCTGCATCAATATGTATCAGTATAAAAAATGATACCTCATCACAGCACTAGACTAGCCCATCACAGTACTAGACTGGCTCTATGTCACAACTATTAAGTTGGTAGCTCAGTGCAAGTCACATCTTGCTTTACATCTAACAACTAGGTCAGAAGCAAGGTATACATCATCTTTCTTTACGTCTAACAACTAGGCTAGAAGCAAGGAACACATCATCTTGCTTTACATCTAACAACTAGGTCAGAAGCAAGGAACCATCTTTCTTTATGTCTAACATCGAGGTCAGAAGCAAGGAACACACACATCATCTTGCTTTACGTCTAACAGCGAGGTCAGAAGCAAGGAACACACACATCATCTTGCTTTACGTCTAACAGTGAGGTCAGAAGAAAGGAATCATCTTGCTTTACGTCTAACAACGAGGTTAGAAGCAAGGAACACACACATCATCTTTATTTACGTCTAACAATGAGTTCAGAAGCAAGGAATCATCTTTCTTTACATCTAACAGCAAGGTCAGAAGAAATGAATCATCTTGCTTTATGTCTAACAGCGAGGTCAGAAGCAAGGAATCATCTTGATTTACGTCTAACAGCGAGGTCAGAAGCAAGGAATCATATATACTCCCCCTTTCAGGGAGGGTCCTTTCGGACTATACCAATCTTATCTCGAAAGTGTTCAAACTTTACATGAGATAGAGGTTTGGTCAACAGATCAGAAACCTGTTCATCTGTGCTAACATACAGGAGCTTCAAGGCTCCTCTCTACACCATGTCATGGATGCAATGATAGCGAATTTCTATGTGCTTCGACCTGTCATGGAATACAGGATTCTCTGTCATCTTTATGCAACTTTGGTTGTCACATAGGATCATGGTTGCAACCATCTCTAGGTCAAATAGACCAATCAACAACTTTCAAAGCCATATAGCTTCGCAGCTAGAAGAACATGCGGCGATGTACTCTGCTTCCACTGTGCTGAGAGAAATATTGGATTGCTTCCTACTCTACCATGAAATCATGGCTGATCCCAAACTGAAACAACATCCAGAAGTGCTTTTTTCTATCAGCAACGCTTCCTGCCCAATTTGAATCAGTGTATCCACTCAATGTGAAATTATGATCTCTGTCATAACTAAGACCATAATCTATCATACCTTTAAGGTACCTCATCACATGTTTTGCAGCCACTAGATGAACACGTCTGGGATCTACCAGAAACTGACTTAAGGTATTCACGTTAAAACAAATGTTTGGTCTGGTGTTCGTCAAGTACATTAGTGATCCAATAATCTGTCTGTACAATGTGGCATCAATCAAATCTGACGAAGTATCGACCAGCAGCTTCAGCTTCACTTCCATGGGTGTATTCATGGGTTTGCATTCCAGCATGTCAAATCTCTTTAAGATCTCGACCATTTACTTCCCTTGGTTAAGAAAGATCCTCTCTGGACTCTACCATACCTCAAGACCTAAGAAATAATGCATTAGGCCAAGGTCTTTGATTTCAAATTTAGAGGCAAGTCTCCTTTTACATTTAGCGATGAGCTTTTCTTCTCCAGTTAAGAATAAGTCATCCACATATAGCAGTAAGATTACTGGCTCATTATCCATAATTTTGAAGTAGAGATTTGAGTCTGCTTTACTCTTGGTAAAGTCTAAGCTCATCAAGAAATTGTCTATATGGCCATACTAAGCTCTAGGAGCTTGCTTCAATCTGTTTAAGGATTTCTTCAATCTGCAGACATGAGACTTCCTGTCTTCAACCTCAAATTCTTAAGGTTTCTCTATATACACTTCCTCTTCGATGACACCGTTTAGGAAAGTTGTCTTCACGTCCATCTGGTGCAGCTTCCACTTCATCTTAGTTGCAAGAGCTATGATGGTCTTGATCGAAGTGTATCTGGCTACAGGAGCGAATGTCTCTTCATATCCAATGCCTTCCTTCTAGGAAAAGCCAAGAGCAACAAATCTTGCTTTATACTTCTCAATACTTCCATCAGCAACATGTTTTATTTTGAAGAGACACCTAGAGGATACCACATCTTTATTCTTCGATCTGGGAACTATTTCCCATACTTCGTTCTTCATTGTGGATTGGTATTCCTCTGTCATGGCATCTACCCATTCTTTTCTTTGAATGGCTTATTCAAAATAGGTAGGCTCCTCTTCTAGGAGGTCACACATCAAAGTCGTATAACTGGAGAATGGCTTTGGTCTTTTCACCTGTATCGTAGTTCCTTGGGGAACACCGTACTTCTCTCCATCTTGAATAAGCTCTCTAGCCCAAGCTGGCTTTCTTTTATGGAGGATCGTCATCTGAGGAGGTTCTTGCACTTCTGCTATATCATGGTCCTCTAGAAGTTCCTCATCAGGGGAAGTTATGACTTCCCTTACTGGTTCTGCAGCTCTAGGAACCTCCCTCATTGCAGTATTTGGGGTTACGGGTTCCTCTTCATATACCTCTTCAAGCTGGCATAGTTTAGATTTCTTGAGCGTTGCATCTTCATCAAGCTCACATCCCTTCTGATCTCAATGTGATGTTGACCTGGTATATAGATTCTGAAGGCCTTGGAAACCCCACAAATATTCCCTTCTTTCCTGAAGGGTCTAGCTTGTTTCTCTTTTCTTTAGGTATATGAATAAACACTAGATAGCCAAATATTTTGAGATGTCTTGCCTCTGGCTTCTTTCCGGTGAACATCTCTTCCAGTGTCTTGAGCCCAAGTGTGCTATGGGATAATCGGTTCTGGACATAAACAACTGTCATTGTTGCTTCTGCCCATAAGCACATAAGAAGATCTTGATCATGGATCATAGTCTTCATAGCTTCCAATATGGTTATGTTCTTCTATTCAGCTACACCGTTTTGTTGTGGATCTTGATCCCAACATGTTTGCAGAAGTTCACGAACTCTTTTGAGGTATATTCTCCTCCATTATCTGACCTGGGTATCTTAATATTCCTTACATAAGGGTTTTCTATCAAGGCTTTGAATTCCTTGATCTTGTTGAACACTTCAAATATATCCAGGTATTTTATGAGAATAATCATTAATGAATGATACATAATATATATACCCATTAATGGAGGATGATGGCATTGGGCCACATACATCTGAATGAATGAGTTCTAGGACCCCTTCTGCCTTGTTGTCCCTCTTCAGAAGTGGGTTCTTGATGTTCTTCCCTTGTGCACATCCATTGCATACGCCTTCATGGTCACCTTTGAGTTCTGGTAAACCTGTGACCGCTTTGCACATGTATGGTAGCGCCTTGTAGTTGATGTGAGCTAATCTTCTATGACAGAGTTCACACGGATTCTTCAATAGCATGGATCATGGTAGCTTTTGAGTGACCCTTTAGCTTATACAAGCCACCTTCTTCTTTTCAATGATGATTGCTTCTTTTAAGGTTTCTCCTTTAGTATGTTGCCTTCTGCAACCTTCACTATTACTTCCTCACGTGACCTGGAGCAAGGTCAACAAAACAACAAGCAAGAGTAATATCCTTCTGATAATATAAAGCAATAGCACGAACAATCATCACAGTAGCTCTTTTAGAGCTATTACTTATAATTTATCTGAAGCAAATATTAAAGGTAAGGAATACAATACAAAGTGAGGTCAACACTCTCATAGTGTTGTGACCAAGCATTCTTCCATGGAAACCTGGAATTAACACACGAGGTTTCTCCTAGAGGAGGTGCTAGTTGTATCAGGAAAAGTATTTACCTCTATATGCACACATGCTATCAAGTATAATACTTTATGATGACTGTTCTCTTAACTATAGTCATCATCTTGTCATGTGTACCTTTGAATCTTATCAACTTGATTTAATCAAACCTAGAGCCTTGTCTTCAGGAATGAGTGCTTTCTTTTTTTCCAAGTCTCCTTCACTCAAGATGACGAGTACTTTCTTCAACCTGTTTGTTGTACTAAGACAATACGCTATCTTGACAGAAGTTTAGGTTAAAGGATAAGCTCTATGATCAACTTTCAATCCTTCTAGTAATTTGATCATAGCTTCAACATGCGACACTGATTAAAAATAATGTCATGAAAAATAGATGCATATCAGAATAATCACACCTGGGTTGCATCATTCCTATGAATGTGTTGGATCTTGAGATCCTTCTGGATCTATGGCAAGAGATCCCTTCTCCTACAAATACTCTTTAGGGTTTAACCATTAAACATATGTGAGTACATACCTCTGATGGCATTTGCAGGTAGTGGCTCCATCTGGTAGTAGCGGTAATCATTACCAACTCTTAAGAAAACTTTAAGGGTGATTGCAACTGGTTCTGTGGCTGCAACTGCAACTGGTACTACTACTGCAACTAGTTCTGAGACTGCAACTGCAACTTCAACTTAGGGTTTCATGAGGAAACCCTAATTTTTCAAACTTCAAATTTTAAAAATCTGATCCAGGGGATAGATGCGTTGAGCTGAGGCGAGTTAGCTGGTGCAGTCGAAATTTCAAAAATCCAACTTTTACCCCCTCAAACTTGATCTGCGGATTTCTGGACTGGTGCTTCTGGTTTTCTGGTACTTCTGGTACTTATGCTACTCTAGTTTTCTGGTTTTCTAGTACTTTGTGAAACTAGGGTTTCACTTTCCGGGAGATCTAAACACTGAAAAGGTGCACTGAAGGTGCCAAAATGATCCTAGGGGGAGGGCGCAACTTTCTAGGTGGTTTTAAAGTTGAAAAGCTTCACTTTTGAAAAACCCCGATTTGCAGGTACAACAATAGTGACGTTTTTCTCTTGCGAAATATGTTTCCTTCAAGTTGGCTCTCATACCATGTTAATGTTTAAGCCATTATTATAGATGTTTGAATTTCATTAGATAACAATGGCATAATCCAAGATCACTGAGAAATACACAATCACAAGAGACACATCATTTATCCTGGGAAACCCTCTAGGGGAAGAAAACCCACCAAAAATTCCTTAATATAGATAGCCAATACAATGCCAAGAGATCTCTATGCTAAAACAGAAATTCCTCTCCAAGATATGCGCCACTCTCTCTCTCCTTTGTTGGTAACATATTAGAACTTGTCTCTCAAACTGAGCAAGTGAGTTGTGTTCAAATGAGGCGCTAGCCTCCTTTATTTATACAAGTTCTGGCATGTGTGAAGTGTCCTTTCACTGGCAGGGTTGGCTTCTCAATCTGGGTGGGTAAACCCACCTTTATTATATTTTTGGGTCTCTTAATTAACTATTGGGGCCGACTTCTTATTCTGCCTATTACAATTGTCTTTTGACCAATCCGCAAAAGGGGATTTGGTCCTATTACAATATCCGACATGATCAATCCACAATGGGGATTGATCCTATGAATAAATAATCAATAATAATAAGAATGCTCTTTGCAGTTACATTATTTCAACAGAAGAATCCATCAAGGATGAATTTTGGAATAAGGCCATGGATGAAGAATTGGATCAAATAGAGAAAAATGACACTTGGGAATTGGTTCCAAGACCAAAGAATAAGAATGTGATTGGCACAAAATGGGTTTTCGGGAATAAATTGAATGAAGATGGACATGTGACAAGGAACAAAGATATATTGGTATGTAAAGGATATGCACAGATTGAAGGAATTGACTTTGAAGAGACATTTTCCCTAGTTGCCAGAATGGAAGAAATATGTTTTCTTTTAGCTTATGCATGCTCTAAAAATGTTAAAGTATATCAGATGGACGTAAAGTTAGCTTTTCTGAATGGGGAACTTGAAGAAGAAGTCTACATTGAACAACCGGAAGGATTTCAGTTGTCAGAGAACACAGATTATGTGTACAAATTAAAGAAGGCCATGTATGGTCTAAAACAGGCTCCTAGAGCATGGTACTCTAGACTAGATAATTATCTATAGCAGGTAGGGTTCAGAAAAGGAAGTGTAGACAACAACCTCTACATCAAGGTAATTCAAGGTAATATTTTATTAATTGAAGTTTATGTTGATGATATTATTTTTGGTAGTGATGATGATAGGTTAAGCCAGAAATTTGCAAAAGATGTGCAACATGAATTTGAAATGTCATTACTTGGAGAACTATCCTTCAATCTGGGACTTCAGATACGTCAAAGAAACCAAGGAATTTTTATTTCTCAAACCAAGTATATCAGATAAATGATAAAGAAATTCGGAATGGAAGATTTCAAACCAGTTATCACTCCCATGCAAACCAGTTGCAATTTGAGCAAAGATGATGATTCAAAGTATACAGATCAAAGGAAATATAGGTCAATGATTGGCATCCTACTATATGTGACAGCATCTAGACCATATGTAATGCAGGAAGTTGGACAAGTGGAACGATTTCAAGAAGCACCAAAGGAATCACATGCATTAGCAGTGAAGAGGATTTTCAGATATCTCAAAGGAACATAAGAGTTTGGATTATGGTATCCAAAAGGAAAGGATTTGTTGCTTATTGCCTACACAGATGCAGATTAGGCAGGTTGTATTGATGACCAACGAAGCACCAGTGGAGCAGCATTCTACTTGGGTGAGTGTTTAGTATCATGGCTGAGCAAGAAACAATCATCAGTATCTTTATCTACAGCCGAGCTAGAGTATATTGTAGCATAATCATGTTGTACATAGGTTCTTTAGAGGAAACAAACTCTGATAGATATACAGGTTGAGTATGATGAGTCCATTCCTATCTATTGTGATAATAAAAGCACCATTAGTATCTCGAAAAACCCGGTGATGCACTCCAAGACGAAGCACATTCCAATCAAGTATCATTTTCTATGGGAGCAGGTTGCGGAAAAGAATATCAGAATAGAGTATGTGGGCACAAAAGAACAAGTGGCATAAATATTTACAAAACCACTTCCACAGGAAGCCTTTGAATATCTTCACCAAAAACTTGCAGTTATTTCTACTCCAAAATGAATGTTTTTTTAATGCTTTTTGAATGCTTATCTTATATGTCTTATATTTACACAAGGAAGCACCTTAAGAGGACAGTTCAGTCAGGTGGAGCAGCCCCAGATGGAAAGATACCTTTTCCATTGATGACAAAGGGGGGGAGTTTTATAGTTTTATCAGATGCAGAGGACAGAGGCATGGTTCCAAGGGGGAAGATTTATCAAATGTGGAGGATAGAGGCATGGTTCCCAGGGGAGCATGATTGATATGATTTCAGTATTGCATCAGAGTGTTGCCATCAATGTCAAAGGGGGAGATTGTTGATTAAGGTTGGTTGACATTGATTTCAACCCTTGAAGAAAGCCTCGTAGCACAAGGGTTTAGGTAATGGACCCAAGATTGTTTGATGTAAATATGACTCATTATTGTCTCGTCATGGTTTATAAGAAGTAAATATGGATGAAATCCAAAGTGGTCCCCTTAAGGTGAAATCCCTCACGGGAAGACACTTTGCGGAGTAAGAGAACCCATGCTTAATTTTGGAATAATGAGTTGAAGGACAGTGAATTTGTCAAGGAAAATATCCTATATGGATAGTGTTTGTCATGTCATTTCCAGTGGTATGTGGAACATCACATAACTCCTCACGGTTAGAGAGTTATGACCATATGAAGTTGGAGAACCCTCATGAGTCTTATAGAAGCCCCCAAGAGTCAAAGTTCTTTGCAAAAAGAAATTATTTTAAATGAAGAATCCCTAAAATAAGGAAAGTGTAAGGCTACATGAACATATAAATAAGAGACAAAGCTCACTCATAAAAACACACTTGTACATAGTGTATATCTATTTTCTTGTGTAAAGCTTCTTGTAAATACTTGTGGATACATCTGAAGTGGCGAATGTCTGAGGTAGCATGAAGGGTTGAAGGTGAAATTCTCGGATTCATTGAAAACCCTATTTTATGAGGCATACGTAGGCTATCTGTGTATAGGGTGCATATACATTGAAGGTATACGCGAGATGGTTGTGTATAGGGTGAGTATGTCCATAGGCTAACTGTGTATAGGGTGAGTACATGTTGATAAATCCATGAAACTTGAGAAGATGAAGGTGCAGAGGTTCTAGATTCTGAGATCAAGCTTCCAGGAAGGTCTAAAGTGCTCAAATACATCAGATCCATCCATTGGTTCAAAAGGTATGTCTTATTTCTATGAATTATTTGGATTTTGATGTATGCATGAGGAATGGCAATGGAGATTTGAGGATTCTCCCTAGAGAGACTAGTGGTTGCATGGGATCTTATGTATAAGTCAGATCTACAAGAATACAGTGCTGGTATATTTATCATTGATACTTCTTGTTGAGGCACATCTTGTATTTCTTGGCATATGGATAAGAGTTTTTATGGTACATGGTTGAGATCTTGTATTTACTGATGTATTGAGAAATTGAATATCAGAAAGGGGTTGATGACTAAGATCATTTGAGGGATACTATATTTGTTCATGATTACAAATACCTATATGGAACATGACTAGAGAGAGACATATTTTCCTTGAGTAGAAGCTATGTATGAGGATGCATGCACAGGGTACAGTTACAGTCTAGATACAGTGACAGGTTACAGATCTATGTGAAAGAAGTTATAGAGGGTCAAAAGTTTTCAAGTGAAAGGAAACCCTAGTTTTAGAAGGCATATGCGGGCTGCATAACAGATAGGGCATGTACATACATGGGATGAATCACTACAAGTCACGTATATGTTGTATTTTTGTAGATACATGTTCAGTTCAGGTACGGTTTGATTACAGGGAAGTTGTACAGATTGGATACAGGGAAGTGGTACAGGTTGATACATTTGTACAGTAGTATATCTCACAGTGACAAGTTGACAGTGGTTCCATCTTTCTACTTCTACTTTAGGGAGGTTGGATGGGGCAAGGATAGGTGGTTGTAGCCACCTTCCGATTGTAGTCGGAGAACATAGGGGGTTGTAGCCTCCTTCTGGTTGTAGCCACAAAATTAGGGAGTTGGAGCTTCCCTTAGGTTGTAGCCTGAGAAACCAGGGGGTTGGAGACTCCTTCCAGTTGCAGCTGGAAAACAAAGGTAGTTAGTGCTTCCAATGAATGTAATTCTTCAATACATATAAGAAAAAGAATTCCATGGTTTTCTCCCGATTTGGGTTTCCACGTAAAACACTGGTGTATTTTGTATGTGTGTGATTGTTTATTTCTTATTGCTCATTATTGGATAATAATTCTACATTGGTATAACATTTGAATAAAAAGGATTACAATTACGCTATTATTGATTCACCCCCCCTCTCAGTAATCCAACAATTTGTACCATTGTCTCTGACACAGACCTTGCTATACTGGTGAGATTTGAATCACCAAAGTTGGTACTAGTTTCTTGTTGGATTAATGAGAGGGGAGGTGAATCAATAATGATCAATTTATACCACTTATTAATCCTTTTAACCACAATGTATATTATTTTAACTTATTCAACAGTGTTCATTAGTTAATCATAAATATATTATTGCATCATAAACATTAACATCCATCGGTGCATAATGAACAATAATAGACACATCCACACAATACACATTACACCAGTATTTTACGTGGAAACCCAATTTGGGAGAAAACCAAGGAATGTTTTTCTTATATGTCAAAGAATTACATTCAAGAAAGCACCAACTTCTAGTTCTCTGGCTCCAACCAGAAGGAGGCTACAACCACCTAGTTCTCAGGATCCAACCTGAAGGAAGCTCCAACTACGTAATTCTCAAACACCAACCGGAAGGAGGCTATAACTCCCTTTCCTTGCCTCATCCAACCGGAAGGTGACTACAACCACCTAGTTCTTAAGATCCAACCTGAAGGAAGCTCCAACTACCTAATTCTCCAACACCAACCAGAAGGAGTCTATAACCCCCTTTCCTTGCCTCATCCAATCGCCCTAAAATATAAGTGCCAAATGTAGACAACCTCTCATTGTCACTTTGTCACTGTCAATTGTACCAACAATCTGTACTAAGAAACCTATACCAACAACCTGTAATCAAAAACCTGTGACAATAACCTGTCACAATAATCTCTCCAAGTAGCTTCCTCAAGGGGTTATCTTCTAACTAACTTTACCCAACTTCCTTCTTTTAGGGATAACCCACTTCTAACCGCTTTCCCACTTACAACCACTTTATCCACAAATAGTAATATCTCCACTTATAGTTGCAACTAACTTTATTATTTAATTAATTTCTTTTGCAACCTCTTTGACTTATACATGAATAGTAAACTCACCACTTCTTGTTGCAACCACTTTACTATTTAAATAATTTCTCTTTGCAACCACTTTGACTACTTTATTATTTAAATAATTTATCTTTACTCACAACTTCTTGTTGCAACTAAATTTTCTATAATTAGTCAATTCATAACTTTGTTTCCCTTAACTAACTTCTTGATGAAACCACTTTATTATTTAATTTATTTCTTGGTCAACAACTTTGACTATTCAATCTTTGCATCACAACTACTTTACGATAATTATCAAACTCACAAGTTCTTGTTGCAAGCAATTTATTTTTAATTATTTTCTTAATACAACAACTATACACATGATTAACTCCTAGTTACAATCAATTTGACTAGTACACTTCTTCTAGGAACTTCTAGAATAATTGACTTCTTTGACCTTCTAGGGGCTTCTAGTGAACTCATGAGGGTTCTCCAACTTTACATGGCCATAAATCTCTAACAGTGAGGAGTTATGTAGCGTTCCACATATCACCAAAAATGGCATGACATGTACTATCCATATAGAATAGTATTACTTTCATATTCACTAATATTCATGTCTTTATACCTCAAACAAAATCAGGTCCATTACCCATACCTTTGTGCTACTGGAATTCACTACTGAACTTCTCCAAGGGTAGACATAATTATCTAAGGGTTGAAATCAATATACAATATCACTCTCCAAGGGTTGACATCAATGAAAACCAACAATACAAACCAACTTTCCATCATCCTAAGCCAATTTTCTGACACTTCTTCATATCAGTGGATTTCACATAAACAACACTAGTACCCTGTCCTCTTTATCGACGAATTTGAGGTAAACATCTCCATTACCATACTTTTCATTCTAGGGAAGTTTCCAACATTTCTATCGGTATCGCCTTTCACATATCATAGTGGTTGGCACAAACATCATCAATACTATCCTTTATGTACTAGAAGACTTCATGCTAACATCAACAGTATTATCCTTTGTGTACCGGATAACTTCACACTAAACTCGTCGGTACTATCCTTTGTACATTGACGAATTTCACCCAATCAACTCTGACACTAATTTTCCTATATAGGTGGATTTGGTATCATTAAGGTCAGTGAAGACTTTCCCTTTTTCGATAATATTGGTGTCATCGATGTCAATACACCAAAATCTCTTTATCCTTGAAAACTTAACCAAATCTCGAATAGATTCTCACCATGTCACCCATTCTCCTCTCCTCTTTAGATGATGAATCTCCTCCCAATATTGGCACAAGTATTGTTAGAAAAA
>ML779749.1:1105386-1117691 GCA_009831015.1 Picea engelmannii | reverse complement strand
CAATGAAGTCACTCATGGCACTGAATTAATTTCACAGCATTCCAGAAGGGTCAAAAACTATACAAAGTAACCAAAAATTGAAGAGCGCTTTAGATCAGCTTGACGCGCGCGCACATGCGCGGGACAAAAACATGTTATGCACGCATGCGCACCCGACGCACGACTGTCCACATAAAAAGTCGTGCATTTGCTAATACGACGCATTAATTGCAAAGTTCAGCCTCTCGACCGCCTACAGACCGACCCCCAAGGTGATTTGACCCTTGGATCAGAGTCGGCTCTGCCAAAACGGCGGATTAAATGAGGTAAATGAACCCTAATGCGCCCCTATTCACACCTGAAGATGGTTACAAGATCGCCCTGGAAAATGCTATAAAAGGCTGTGAAGACTCATTGTTTCGGCAGAGAATTCCAAGAAGAGTTACGCTGCCCAGATGATTCAGAGCCTAGATTTTGACAACCAGTCCATCAGTTGTGTAATCCACAGTTCTCTCATCACCCATTTCTGTTCTGTTCATTTTGTAAGGAAGGCATTTAGTTGAGGATCCCCGAAGGACCTTCCGCAGGAGGGAAGAGGAACCATTATCCCTTTCTTCAGCGTGTGCTATGGTTTTCGCTAATAGATCAAGCCTTTAAACCATTGATAACTCCCTTCTCTCACATTTGAAGTTTTTGTTTATTGTTGTAGTGTTATTTTCTTTCCAGATGTTAGATAGATTTTATTCTGTTTGGTTTTTTGTTTTATGTTAACCCTTTTTGCTCCACAGCATCCTGTTCTGCCTTGCCGAGCCCAACAGGGCATGCTAGTTCTCCCATTTTTGCTCACCCGGCGATGATTCGAGCACGAACACTCAGTAAGAAGAGAGACAAGTTGTAAAATCTACAGGGAGTTACAAAGAAGACTTCACATGAGGCAGTTTTGCGAGATTTGAACCTCCCAGAACAATAGAACCACACATAATGGGACTTCGCCCTAACGTAGCTATATGACTGTTGGAGGTGCCCTGACCATTAGAATGACGATCTGAAACAGATAGGAAATGCATTTATGGTTGGATAGACCGCGTTTTGGATGTTGATACCATGCCATAATAGATAGATTCGCATTAATGAAATTATTCTTTCCCGTTGGAGGAATCTGTTATGATGCTCGCTTATTGAACCCGTCGGGTGCTGCGTTGGGACCACTTTATTCTACCCACGATTATCTAAGACAAGAAGAGAAGTGATTGTGTTTCAAGATGTCTTATTAGATGTCGTTGTCCATTTTTCTACCCCGCTTATTCGCTCGCCTACCCCGACCTATTTGTTAATAGTGAGAATGTCGACCAAGTGCACTGAGTTAGAGAAGTTCATCGAGGAGGTTCTTAAGAATTTTATGGTTGACTAATATATGTCTGAAGGAGTATAGGCATCATCGACCAGGGGAATGCAGGCTTCCCCTTTGACTGGATGACGTTATGGCCGTACTAACCCCACGACTGAGCAACGAAGTAAGTGTTATCACTGAAATTTCATCCGCAAATGGTTACAGGAATCCATCATCTTCAAACAACTATGAGTTCACCCATGGACCAAAATTACCAAAAAGAATTTCCAAAAGGTCCAAAACTATAAAACCAGTTATAAAATCAAGATGTGTTATGACTACACAGGGTGCACGCACAAATGCGCCATCCAGAAATGCAAAAAAAGTGCACATGTGCACGATGCACGACTGTGGTCGCCAAAATCCACACACATATGAGAACATCGCATTTATGAGATTGGTCGACCTCCCACCCACTTCTGGTTCATCTTCCAAGTTGATTTGACATCCAAATCTCAGCTGAATCTAACTGGGTGGCTGGTCAAAGACCTAAAAATTCCCTAAACATCCCCTTTTCACACTAAAATTTGGTTTCACAATACCTCAAAGTGGTGCTATAAAACAAGGCCATGGGTGCACTACATTTTCAAGGAATTCATTTGCAAGGTTATGCTGCGGCTATTCTCTTGGGGAATCCTCTTTTATCATCAAGAGCATACTAGCATCATTTCTTGAATGGATTAGCTTGGGATTCTTATTGGTTTCTTGGTGACATGAGTCTTATTGGTTTCTTATTCTTATGTCCTTATGCTCAATATTTTAGTTGTTCTTTCCTTTCTTAGTTTAATTCTTAGCTTAGTCTTTTACGTTTCTTTTTCTAACCCTTTCCTTCACTGTTGTCTTGCTTAGCTAACCCAACTAAGCTTGTAAGCACCTCTGTTTTGCTCATTTAGGTGACAAAAGAGGCACAACAGTAAGCATCACGGAGATATGGCGAATGTAAAGTAGATCTCATCGATCTTACCATATTATATCTCACCCTTGGCTGGCACGGTTAATCGCAACAGCATCCCACGGGACTTTGAGTACACATTGATCACCGCGTACATTCCGAAGGGAATACTCATAGTGGGAAGTCAGTTGGGATAGATCCCACTACTAAAGAACAGTGATTTCAACCTTGGAGATAGAAATAACTACGCCTCGCTCGCACCTCACAAATATTTGACGAAGACCATTGGGAAGAAGCCTCGCCTGGTCTCCCAGTCATGGATTAAGGAGTTGGCACAGTCCAGGATACTGAATGTGATGAAGATTCCCCATTTTGGCCAACACCGAGAGGTTAATGCTTGCGTTAAACTCCACTTATCATGCTACAATGGCAGATAGTTGTGGCTCAACCGGAGGATTACTATGGATCCAGTGTTGATCCACCATATTACAGGATTGAGCATGCAAGGACCCACCCTCAACAGTTTTACCCAAGGAAGACCTCGGATTGCTCCCTGGCACAGTGCATTAAGGAGGCTTATGGTGAATTTGAGAAGGGAAAGTGAGGCTACAAGGTAGCCTCTATCTAGGATGGCACAATGCGCCTCGCTTGCCAACTCATAGCTAGCAAGCTTGTAAGAAATAATTTCCCCATGCAGGTCACTGGGTTCGTGGTGGACCTCATAGGAAAATGAGTGGAGGGGATGCAGATGAAATGGGCAAGTTACCTCATCAACGAGCTCGAGAAATAATTTCACGAATCACAGTATTAGGGATATGAGTTCCATTTAAGTTGGTTGCTTGTGTTGATTGCATTTGTTGCTTGGAAAATGCTGGAACGATCCACCTTCCTGGAGATTGAACCGTCGGAGTCGTTGGCCGCCAGGTTCTCAACCTTGTGGTACACCAATAACATGTTGAAGCAATGGTATTCAATCATTGTGTTCCATGCATACTATCAGCAACTGAAGGTTTCCATTGAGTCGTTCCCACACATGACACCACGTGCCTTGCACCAGTATAGACTAATAATCAATTTCCACATAGATCTGCATTTTATATATATAACTACGTGTAGATATGAGAGCAAGGAGGAGCTACAATCTTATTACAAGATGACCGATGAAGACATGGAGCTGATCATGAAGGAATGGCCGGAGGAGTTTCAGACACCTGTCATTGATGTCAAACTCTCCGACAATGACATTATAGGAAGCCCCTTGGTCATCTGGTTCGAGCATGGAGGATAGTCAAGTGCGAAGAAGAAGAAGAAGAAGAAGAATGAGTAATTTCAGAATATGCATACTGATGAGGAGGACAGCGCCTCGGAAGAAAGTGGATCTAGCTCACCCGGAGGAGGAGAAGACCAAGAAAATGGACAAGGAGAATGGGAAGAAGGAGAAAATCAAGGCAAAGGAAAAGCTACACCTCTAAAAGATCCCCTTACTAAAACAGAAACACCGCGAAAGAGGAAGTTTTCTCCCCAAAAACCTTCAGAAAGAAAGAAGACCCATGCCAGTAAGCCCCAACTAGAGGCCATGCTCACATAGGATGATATCGGTCTAGTCCATTGAGCGATAGAGGATGCATCTGAAGATCTCTTATAGAGATATGGAGTGAAGTAGGAGGGGTTGTATGGAAGGGTCGAGGAGGAGCTGAAGGAGATACAACGAGCTATTCAATTGATCCGTGCAGTACCTACTGCACCTTCCTCGTCGTAGACTGTAGAATTGGGGGATGAGCATGGCCAATTGAGAAGATTAGCAGATGCAATAGAGGCTCGACTTCAGAAAGTTGAAGAAGAAAAGGAAAAGGCTACAGAATCCCTAAATAAAGAGAAAGAGGAAGTCTTAGAGAAACTATGATTTGCACGGTATTATGTAACTGCTTATGAAAATGAGAAATATGAGTTTCAGGCGATGTTTGAGGAAGACAAAGAAAAAATACAAAGAGAAAAGGACCAGCTGCTTGTGGAGCAGAATGAGGTCAAAGAAGTGGTGAGCAGAGCACTTCTCTTTGTGCCAGGCTTGGCATGGGAGGAACATGAGGCATTCGAGGTTCAAGTGATGAAGCTCACTGAGGCCATCCAGCAGCTTCAAGTAAGGGTAACAAAGTTGGAGATCCAAGAAGTACCAAGCACTCTGCAGGAAGTGCATGATCAGAGGTAGGAAGTTGCTAAGAGTGCAATCAGAAGGATCATAGCCCTTGCCTCAGAATGAAAACAATCGAATGACATAAGCACGCAGACCTACAAACACCTCATAGAAGATCCAGATCTTAGGAAGTTGGAAGCACAGCTATAGAAGGCGCAACAACAAGCACTGTCAATACAGGCGCAGATGAAGTTACTCATTGTAGTCGAGAGAATGAAGAGATCATAAGAATAGTGTGTGGTACAACAAATGATTAATACCATCCAGGTTAGGGTAATGGAAGTCATGCAAAAGCTACAACCTGTGAAGGATGAAGCCTGCAAGGTGTTCGAAGAAATTGAAGGACAAGGCTCACAACTAGACCAGGTGGTTGCGGCAGTGGAATAGCACCTGGAAGGGCCTGTTACAGAGTAAATGATTCAAGAGCTTGTTAAGCAGGAGGCTCAGGCAAAGCAGCAAGTTAAGGTCACTTGAGTCAAGTTCAAGGCCTTCAAAGAAGCATTTCCCATACCTGAGTGACTCGGGATGAGTCACAGGTGAGTGTTGGAGGCTTGTTGGCCCTCGACCAAGTTTTGAGGAAATATTGGTCAGGAATGACCACCTTTTGGACTTTGACACAGTGATTGAGGAAGGAGCACCCAGGAGGAGCTAATATCATGGATCTCACTTGTTTTGTGGGATTTGTGGACCTAGCAAGGGGTTCCTAGGGTTTTTGTAAAGGGTTATGGGATGCCGACCTATGGGTTCTCCCATGTTTAGGCCTTATTGTAAAAGTATAAATAAAGAGAGTAAGGTAAAGAAAGAAAAGTGATGTAAGAGTAGTAAAAGTGAAGTTTAAGTGGCTTACAAGGCTAAGTGCAAGTAATTTTGGGTTTCTTAGTGCAACAGAATGTGTATGTAAGGCTTCGTGCTTGATAGAGAAGTGGGCTTTGTGCAGTGACCTAGTTTTTGGGAAGGGGAATCTAGCACTCACTACGTAGATCTTTTGTCCTCTATGAAGCTTGTCTTTGTGCCTTAGTGCATAGGAGCAGATGAATGTAAGAGATTTAGAAGAATAATAGAGAAGACGAAGCAAATGGTGGGTGTAGCCCCACACTACGGTGAACCACATATATCTTGTGTCTCTGATGTGCTTTGTGCTATGTGTGTTTGTCATTTATCTGCTTAGTGCTTTGTTATTATGTATGATGAATAGATCTGATAGTGCTCAGTGCTTACTTGTGCTTTATTAATGAATTCTAGATCTAACGCATTGTTATGTACTAAGTGGTTGAAGTACTTAATCTTTATTGTTACTGCACCGATATATTTTAGGGTTTTTTCTGCGATGTTAATGAAGCTAATGATTTAATGCATATCATATTCTACATGGTATTAAAGTACTTGTGAAGTGTTGTAATCACGGATCATTGTCCCAGCTTGGTTACAGACACCTGAGTCCTGTAACCCCCCTGCCTCTACCTCATGTGAGACTTCACATGCTTCACAGGTGTTGTCAAAAGGGCCGGTAGTTAGGGTTTTTTTGGTGCATTTTTGAAGCGTTGAACCCTAGGTCTACCCCTATGCCAACAAGAATTCTCTAAAAACTTATTAAATTCTTCCACTGTTCCATTGGTTTGAGGATGGTATGGATTGCTCTTCTGATGGTATATCTCAAATTATTCAGTCATTTCATGAATAATACTATTGATAAAATAAGTTCCATGATCAGTCATCAGAACCCTAGGGCATCCAAATCTTGTAATTGCATGTTCAAACAGGAAGTGTGTTGTAGTCTCTACACTGCAATATTTTACGATTTTTTCTTCAGCCCATATGGTTAAGTATTATATTGTTGTAATGATATACCTTTCTCTTGATCTTCTATATGGTGGATTAATTGGGCCTACAAAGTCAATTTCCCAATTATCAAATACTTTAAGAGTGACCTGAGGTATTAATGGCATAACATCCCTCCTAGATGGATTTCCTACCCTCTGACAAACATCACAAGCCTAAAAATACTCATTTGCATCCTTAGTGTAAGGTACCAAATCTATTATATTATCAAAATAGAAAAATAATGTTGAGGATAGCACTGAGATAGCAACAAAAGACTGAAATATTGCAGAGATAACAATGGAACAACAAATTATACGAAACCACAACACCAGAATTATACCTTTATTGGTAGGAAACAATGTTCACTTGCCTCTTCGAGGGGGCAACCTTTAGCAGATCAGAGCTCTATTACAATAATTTTCCATGACCAAAATTATCATTCCCTCTACTCCTATTTATACTAAATCTATCTATCCAAAACAACAATCTAGAGGAAGATCCTTCTAGAAGCGGAAGCTTCTATTAGGTCTTCTTACAATTAAATTATTCCTCCTTATTGCTAGGCCGACCTTTATTACATGGAATATATTATTCTACCCACTTGATGGGTTAGGTAGGTTAGGTCCCTAACATTCCCTCCCCCTTAAATCATCCTTGTCCTCAAGGCTTGAGATGAGGAAATTGTTGTAGAATGCTAGCTGGCTCCCAGGTGGCATCAGCTGGAGTTGTATCTTTCCACTGAACTAACACTTCCTTGATGGTGCATTGATGAAGATTATGCTCACGCTAGTCCAAAATGACTTGTGGTTGCAACCAGATGGATCCTTCTTCAGCCAATTCGAGAAGCCTGGTTTGAGTTTGGCACTTAGTTCCAATCACCTTCTTTAAGCAAGAGACATGAAAAATAGGATGGAGCTTGGAAGAACTAGGAAAATATAAATGATAGGCCACTTGTCCCACATGTTTGAGAACTGTATAAGGACCATAAAATTTGGGCTCCAGTTTCTGACAATGTTCATCTTTAAGTGAAGTTTGTTTATAAGGTTGCAGGCGAAGAAATACCTAGTCGCCTTCAACAAATTGATGTTCTGGGTGACCTTGAGCAGCTTGTTGCTTCATGCGATTCTGAGCCATAACCAAATTATTTTTGAGGGTATGAAGAATAGCCTCTTGAACTGTAAGTGTTTGGTTAAACTCATGAACCTTTGAGAGACCTGGCATGTAGAAGAGAACAAAAGGTGTCTTTTGTCCATAAACTGCTTCAAAAGGAGTCATGCGAGTAGTTGTATGGTAAGAAGGGTTGTACCACCATTCAGATAATGGTAACCATTGAGCTCATTTATTTTTCCTTTTAGAGGAAAAACACCTCAAATAAGTCTCCAAACATTTGTTGACAACTTCAGTTTGACCATCATTCTGAGGATGATAGGTTGTGCTGAGATGCAATTGGGTTCCCTGTAGCCTGAACAGTTCTTGCCAAAAATTGTTGATAAAATTGGTGTCTCGATCAAAAAAAATAGAATGAGGCATGCCACGAAGCTTGAAGAAATAATCCATGAAAAGTTGAGCCACAATGGATGCAACAAATGGATGTTGCAGAGCACAAAAATGAGCATACTTGGAAAGATGATAAACTACCACCATGATGACTGACTTATTGCTTGATTTAGGTAACCCTGCAATGAAATCCATAGAGATGTCTCTCCAAATATCAGGTGGAATCGGAAGCGGTTGAAGTGTGCCAGGGGATTTGATTGTTTCTCCCTTGTTATGTTGAAAAACATCACATTCGGCCACACAAGTCTGAATGTCCTTTTTCATACCATCCCAGAAAAAAGAACATTTGACCATGTCATAGGTTTTGGTAAACCTTGAGTGCCCAATTGTGGGAGTAGCATGAAGCTCATAAAGCACCGTGGATTTAAGTTGTGAATGTTTACTTAAATACAAATGACCTTTGTAGAGAATCTCATCATTGTGCCAAGAGTACCCTGGGGAAACTAGAGAATTGTCTTGCAATTGTTGGATCAGGTGAAAAAGTTTAGGAACTTGTAGTTATTCCTGGCGAATAGCTTGGAGCCAGTCTGGGACAATGAAGGATAGGGAGAAAAGGGACCCTTCATCTTCATATTTTTGAGAAAGAGCGCCAGCAACCATATTTTCTTTTCCTTTCTTATAAATGACATCATAATCATATCCAAAGAGCTTAGTTACCAATTTTTGTTGCTCTGGAGAGGAAGGGTGCCAAAGATCTACTGCATGCAGATTATCCAACATTTCCTTTTCATAGATTGATTGGCCCAAATGGCAGTCTGAAAATTGTTTGTTGGTAAAGTCCAAAGGTCTTCCCTCTTGCATAAGGACTGCTTGAATTCATCTCCCAGAGAAATCACATTCTAGGACAAAGGTCTTTGTGAAATCAAGAAGGGCCAAGACTGGAGTAGTGCACATAGCCTCCTTCAATTCTTGAAAGGCCTGATCGATTGTTGTATTCCAAGTGAAAGAATTATTTTTAAGTAGAGAAGTGAGAGACGTCGAAATCTTTCCATAATTGTGAACAAACTTACGATAATATCACGTTAAACCCAGAAAACCATGCAATATTTTGATAGTCTTGGGGCAAGGCCAATCCTGCATGGCTTCAATCTTCTTAGGATCCACCCGGACACCAACCTTGCCAACAATATGACCCAAGTACTCAACTTATGAGGCACCAAAGGAACATTTAGATTGTTTAAGGAAAATTTGATGCTGAGAGAGTAGATGAAGAACTTGATCCACATGGGCAAGATGGGATTTCCAAGTTTTACTGTAGATGAAAACATCATCAAAGAAAACTAAGAAAAAATGATGGAGAAAAGGACGGAAGACATGATTCATGAGGCTTTGGAAGGTGGAGGGGGAATTAGATAGTCCAAATGGCATGACCAAGAACTCATAGTGATCCTCATGAGTTTGAAAACCATTCTTGGGGATATTGGTGTCTTGCATACAGATCTGGTGATAACCTGAATGAGGATCAAGTTTGGTGAAATACTTAGCACCACTCAACTCATCCAAGAAATCATCAATGACATGAATGGGAAACTTGTCCTTGATCATTACTTTATTGAGGGCATGAAAGTCAGGACACATGCGCCAAGTACTCTCTTTCTTAAGTACCATGACCATAGGAGAATAATAAGGGCTCGTACTGGGGAGGATAACACCTGCTTGGAGCAATTCCTGTACAATTTTTTCAGTTTCATTCTTTTCGGAAAAGGGAACAATAAGGGAAAACATTGGGAGGAAGAATGCTAGGAAAAAGGGTATGGAATGATCATGAACACCACAAGAAGGCGGAAGTCCCTGAGGAGTGGAAAAAATAACTTGGTGTTTGGAGAGAATAGTTTGGAGGTTAGGATGCACAGAGGGTGTATCAACCACGTGAATAAAATGGAGTTGAGAAATGATACTGGAGTGGCCTTTCTTGAAGATTTTTTCCATGCAATGGGAACCGCTGATCTCAGGAGAACCAATTGTAAGACATTGGAAGTGATACCTTTATCTCTCTTGTTGGAATTGCATGTTTAATTCCTTAAAATCCATAATAATGGGACCCAAAGTGCATAACCATTCATCACCTAGCACAATCTCACACCCTCCCATTTCGATGGAAAACATATGAGATTTCAATGGTAATGTCCAATTTGAATATGTACATTTTCACAATGCCCACCACATTTCATGGACCCACCATTGGTTATCATGATTTGAAAGTTATTGAGAGCACGGATAGAGAAATTGGTTTCTTGGGAAATGCGACGATGGATAAAATTGTGGGTGCTACCACTGTCAACCAGGATGATGACCTTCCTATTCTTAATATAGCCAATGAGATTAAGGATTTGGGGAGAAGATAAACCAGTGAGAGCATGCAAGTAAATGAGGGGTTCAACTTAAGGTGGGCTCCAGGTTCACATAGGGAAGGGAGGGATCTTCAACAATTGGAACTGTCACATCTGCTTCAGGAACATATTTGTAAATGGCCATAAAAATATTTTGTTACTTACACTTGTGCCTTGGAAAATATTTTTCATCACAATTATAGAAAAGACCCTTCAATTGGTGTTCAACCATTTCATCCCTAGTTAATTTCTAGACATTGAGGGGAGTGACAGAGGGGTTAGGATTAGTGGGGCGAGGGAGAGGAACAAAACTGGTTTTTTTCTCTGGGAAAAAACAACTTGTTGGGATTATTTAGCACATTTAGTAGCTTCCAACCAAGTTTGAGAGTGGGCCATGAGAACCTGGGAGTGGATTTCATCCTTTATGCCACTAATAAAACATTCACAGAAGAAATCATCAAGTCTTCGAAAGCCTAAAGCCTAAATGCTCAAAAGAAGATATAAAGTCTTCCACTGTCCCTAACTATTTCAACTTGGTCAAACAACTGAGATAGTGGGTATTAGTGTCAAAGCGATCATAGAGCTCAGCAACAAACTGGGTCTAGGAAATATACCCTTGACATGAATTTTTACACCATTGCCACCATTTCCATCATTCACGATCTAGATAGAGGACAGTATAGCGAAGTTTGGCCAATTCATTAGTAATACCATGCAGAGAAAAATAATGCTCCATTTGAGTGACCTAACCCATAGGATCAGAACCATCAAATTTATTGACCTCGACACGGGGAAGATGGGGGTCTGGCTGAAAGGAGTTGGATTGAAAATGCAGAGAATGAGAGGATTCAATACCATCAGGTTGGTCTGAGGAGGAAGGACCCAAAGAGAAGTTCAACAACTGGTTGACAGCAGAATAGAGGGTGTTAAATTGGTTCATGAATTTGGCATCCATGGTGTCAAATTTGTGCTTGGCGTGGGTTTCTAATTGTGCAATGTGGGAACTAGTAGAAGCAATTTCACAGGTCACTTGATTGATGGAAGGTTGCAGGTCTTGGTTGTGAGTGGTGGCCATTTGGAGAGGGGAAGTGCGAGTAAGGAAAAATGGGTGGGTGGGACCACAAAAAGGACTTATAAGTGATAGGTACCATGATGATCAGGGAAATAAGGGAAATATAATGGAATAGGTGGAAAAATGGAGAATCTAAGAGGGGCTCAAGTCCACTAGAAAACAAATGTTAAAAATGAAAGGTATGAATGCGATCAGGAAGAAAAGGGGAGCCCAATGGAATAGGTCCCAAATAAGTGTGTCGACAGTGTTATCACTCCAAGAAACTCCTTAGGGTTGTAGGCTAAGAATGCTTGGTAACTTAAGAATATGGTAGATTTTGTATGCTTGGACAATAGGATAACTCAATAGCTAATGAAAAGGACCACTTCATACATTCGAATAAGACAATGCTTTTAGAACTCAATGATCAGATAACAAAGTTTGAATAAGATATGAAGAATACTAGTCTAGATAACCAAATACACAATGTGCAGGGTCATACAAGATAGCAAGAAAACCTTTAGTTCAAGTTCATGAGCTTAATAAGAAGATAACAGTTTTAGAAGCTGAGCTAAACTAAAATAAAGTATAGAATGATGAAAGTATGAGAAAATCTATCATTGAAAACAAAAGAGGACTGTGATTCTATTATGAATAAAGAGTCTAGTATAATAGCCAAAAAAGTCTCCTAGATTGCCCCCCTCCTTGTCTCTTAGAAAAGCTAGGCATTTTGTTAAGGTCCTAACCCGCACATAGGTAGATCAATGTATTCAGATGTAATAGAGGTCAATATTAATGAGACCTTTCAATAAAATAGAATAAGGTGGATGTAAGAAGACCTAATAGAAGCTTCCGCTTCTAGAAGGATCTTCCTCTAGATGCTTCTCTTAATAGACATATTTAGTATAAATAAGGGTCGAGGGTCTGAAAACCCTAGCTTGGATATTATTGTAACAGAGCTCTGCTCGACTAGAGGTTTCCCCCTCGAAGAGGCCTGTGAACATTGATTCTAAATCAAAGTGCTTTTCTATTGCTATTTCGTATATCATTTCTGTGTATTGTGAAGATTATGCTGGATATTTTACTGTTATTCT
>ML779749.1:1081846-1105304 GCA_009831015.1 Picea engelmannii | reverse complement strand
GGAAATACAAGTGGTTCTTAAGCGCACATCTGTTGGCCACCCTTGTAACCCCTGTTGGTACCCCTTCGAGTGGTAGCGCATCAGACAGCACCTGTGTACGAATCGGCCTAGATTTCCTGAAGCCCTCTTTAGATAAACCTATCGGCCGTCGAACTACTATAGTGTCACCGAGAACAGCACTCGGGAAGATACTCTCTAGTACCTGGGTAGTTGGGTAGTATGGCTAAGGGTACAGTCTATCCTCCTTAATTAGTGCCCTGAGATATTGGGCCGAGTACTACTGTTGGACCCCGCACGTATATCAGAGAGCTATAGCACAGGGCAAACCCTTGTCTGTAGAACCCTTGAATACCTAAACCTTGGGGAACATAAACGACAACATAAACAAATTAAACTGGCGAGATCTATTGACACACATCTATGTTCAGGTTACTAAGTAAATACTCTTTGGTTCAAAATTTGGGGATTTCAACATTGCAGCATTCTTCAGACCAAAGCATAACCCCGCAGATGTAAAAAAATAAATAAATAAATAAATAAATAAAATCTGGAAATTTTTTCATCATTATTTGAGACCTATTCCATTAGATTCATCTCTTCTCCCTTATCACTTTCATCCATATCATTTTTCTGCAAAAATTTCTGACCCCGCTGCTCCCTTTTCAGTTCACCCCTCATCATGGCCCATACCCATAACCAAGAACTAGAGTCTCGCTTCAACACCCTGCAATCTAGTTTACTTGAGACCCAACAAGAAGTGCAACAACTCAGTGCTACTATTGCCTCCCGTGATGCCTCCATGAATGCAGCCGTAAATGTAGTCGTGCAGTCCACAATGGCGGAAGTCAAACATGAACTGACCACCCAGCTTGAATCTGTCTTTTCCGCACTCTGCACCAAACTCAAGCTCCCTATTGATGACTCTTTTCCTGATGCACATAAAAAGACTGAAGGTGAAACTTTTTCCCATTCCTTTCAACCCCATCACTTTCAAAGGGACATACGCCTTCCGTGGGTGGATGTAACCAAATTTCATGGCTCGGACCCCACTGGTTGGGTCACACAAATGGAACATTATTTCTCTCTCTACAACATTACAGATGATTTGGCCAAACTCCGGTATGGTGTTCTCCATCTAGATCAAGAACGCTGGCAATGGTGGCAATGGAGAAAAACTTCCCGTCAAGGGTATATTGCCTGGACCCAATTTTTTGTTGAGCTTTATGAACGCTTTGACACTGACACCAACCATTTGAGTCGTTTGACAAAATTGAAGCAATCAGGCACAGTTGAAAACTTCATAGCTGCATTTGAGCATCTGGCTTTTCGAACAGAAGGCATGACTGATGCTTTCTTTCGAGAGTGTTTTATCAGTGGCCTCAAGGAGGAGATTCGGGCCCATGTCCTCATGGCTCGATATATGACTTGGGTGGAGGCTACCAAAAAAGCTAAAGAAGCACAACAAATTGTTTCCTCTCAAAACCGTAAGCCTTCCTTTATCCCACGCCCTAAACCAGTATACCCCACTACTCCCACCGCCCCATTAAAAATCCAAAAATTGACTAGGGATAAAATGGTTGAACGCCAACTCAAAGGCCTCTGTTATAATTGTGATGACAAATATTTCCCAGACCACAAATGTAAGGAATAAAATCTCTTTATGGCCATCTCTGAGGATATTCAGGAAGAAGATGTTGACAACCCACCTATGCCCGAGTCACCAGAAATTTCTGACATAAACCCTCCCTCCGACCCTCCCGAAGTGGAACCAATCATTTCCCTCAATGATCTCACTGGCTTCTCTGCCCCCCAAACCCTCAAGCTAATCAGTTACATCAAGCACCGAAAGGTCATCATCTTGGTTGATAGTGGCAGCACCCATAATTTTATTCATCGCCGCATTGCCCAAGAAACCCATTGCTACATCCATGCTGTCAATAATTTCCAAATCACGATTGCCAATGGTGGTTCTATGAAATGTGGCGAGCATTGTGAAAATGTGCCTCTCCAAATAGGTGACTACCACCTCAAATCCCATATGTTTGCTATTGACATGGCAGGTTGCGACATTGTGTTGGGTGTCGAATGGCTAAGAACCTTGGGTCCCATTCTCATGGATTTTAAGAACTTAAATATGCAATTTGACCAATGAGGCAACAAATATAAATTTCAAGGCATCACTGCGGGTTCTCATGAAGTCATTAGTTCTCATCGCATGGAAAAATTGCTCAAAAAAGGTCATTCAGGTGTCATATCCCAACTCCACGCCATACAAGCCACAGAGATCCCACCCATGCCCCAAGACCTCCAAGCCCTCCTTTCTAAACATCAAACAGTCTTCTCCACTCCTCAAGGACTCCCTCCTTCCCACGATGTCCATGATCATTCCATTCCCCTTGTCCCAGGAAGCCTTCCCCCCAATATACGTCCATATCACCACCCCTTTGCACAAAAGAATGAAATTGAAAAAATGGTCCAGGAACTCCTTACTGCCAGAGTCATCCATCCTAATATGAGCCCTTACTCCTCTCTGGTCGTCATGGTACTGAAGAAAGAAGGTTCTTGGAGATTGTGTCCTGACTTCCGTGCTCTCAACAAACTAACCATCAAAGACAAATTCCCCATTCCTCTCATTGATGACCTCCTGGATGAATTGAGTGGCGCCCAATTCTTCACCAAACTTGATCATCGCTCGGGCTATCACCAGATACGTATGAAAGAGTATGACATTCCCAAGACATCCTTTCACACACATGAGGGCCACTACGAGTTTTTGGTCATGCCCTTTGGTTTGTGCAACGCCCCCTCCACCTTTCAGAGCCTCATGAACCATGTCTTCTACCCTTTTCTCCGTCATTTTGTCTTAGTTTTCTTTGATGATATCCTCATATATAGAAAGACATGGACAGACCATCTTACTCATGTGGATCCAGTTCTCAGCCTACTCTCTCAGCACCAGCTTTTCCTGAAATAGTCCAAATGTGCTTTTGGTGCATCTGAAGTAGAATACTTGGGTCATCTGGTGGGAAAGGATGGCGTCAGGGTGGACCCAAAAAATATTGAAGCTATGCAATACTGGCTGCACCCAAATACTCTCAAAATCTTTCATGGATTTTTGGGCCTCGCAGGGTATTATCACAAGTTCGTTAAGAACTATGGAAAGATTTCCGCACCTCTCACAGCTCTCCTCAAAAAGAACTCTTTCACTTGGACCCCAGCAGCTGCTCAAGCTTTTCAAACCTTGAAGACGGCCATGTGCACGACTTCGGTTCTAGCCCTTCCCAACTTCACAAAGACATTTGCATTGGAATACGACGCCTCAGGGAAAGGAATTAGCGCTGTCCTTATGCAAGAGGGTCGACCTTTGGCCTTCACTAGCAAGCAACTGTCTGAAAAGAATCTGGGCAAACCTATTTATGAAAAATAAATGTTGGCGATTATGCATGTCGTTGAATTATGGCGTCCTTATCTCTTGGGGCAACGATTCCAAATTAAGACCAACCATCAAAGCCTCAAGTACTTTTTGGAACAACGCATTTCCTCCCAGGAGCAACAAAAATGGGTCACTAAGCTCTTTGGATATGATTATGAGATCATTTACAAGAAGGGAAAAGAAAATGTCATGGCGGATGCACTGTCCCGGAAATATGAAGATGAAGGATCCCTTTTTTCTCTTTCCTTCATTGTACCCGATTGGCTGCAAGCTGTGCACCAGGAATGGCTCCAAGACCCCAAAAGTTCGCATCTGATCCAACAACTGCAGAACAAGGCTCAGGCTCCCCTAGGGTACTCCTGGCTCTAGGATGAGCTTAGATACAAAGGCCGCTTGTATTTAAGTAAACAATCCAAGATCAAATCCATGGTACTTTCTGAGCTTCATGCTACACCCATAGCGGGGCACTCAGGGTTCACCAAAACATATGACCGAGTCAAATGTTATTTTTTCTGGGATGGTATGAAACAGGACATCCACAAGTTTGTGGCTGAATGTGAGATATGTCAACACAACAAGGGAGAAACAGTCAAATCTCCAGGCACCCTTCAACCGCTTCTGATTCCCCCTGCTATTTGGAAGGATATCTCTATGGAATTTATTATAGGCTTACCCAAATCGGGGAATAAATCATTCATAATGGTGGTGGTGGATCGCCTTTCCAAGTATGCTCATTTCTGTGCTCTTCACCACCCATTTATTGCATCCACGGTGGCTCAAATTTTCATGGATCAGGTCTTCAAGCTTCATGGCATGCCAAAATCTATTGTTTTTTATCGAGACCCAACTTTCACAAGCAATTTTTGGCAAGAAATGTTTAAGCTATAAGGCACACAATTGCATCTCATCTCAGCTTATCATCCCCAGACAAATGGTCAAATGGAAGTCGTCAACAAGTGTTTGGAAACATATCTGAGGTGCTTTGCCTCTGAAAAACAACACCAGTGGGCTCAATGGTTACCCCTCGTCGAATGGTGGTACAACATTACATACCATACAGCCACTCACATGACTCCTTTTGAAGCAGTGTATGGACAGAAGCCACCTTCATTTCTCTCATACTTACCGGGTACCTCGAAGGTCCAGGCGGTTGACCAAACACTTACAGTTCGAGAGGATATCCTTGGTACCCTTAAAGAGAACTTGGTCATGGCCCAGAATAGAATGAAGCAACAAGCAGATCAAGTTCTCTCCGAACGTCAATTTGTAGAAGGGGATCAGGTGTTTCTGCGACTGCAACCATATAAGCAAACTTCCCTCAAGGCCGAGCAGTGTCAGAAGCTAGCACCCAAATTTTATGACCCTTACACAGTTCTCAAGTGTGTGGGACAAGTCGCATATCAGTTAGCTCTGCCTAGTTAGTCGAAGCTACATCCTGTTTTTCCTGTTTCATGCTTGAAGAAGGTGATTGGAACCAGGTGCCAAATTCAAACCAACCTTCTAGAGTTAGCTGAAGAAGGATCCATTTGGCTACAACCAGAAGCCGTTTTGGACCAGCGGGAGCATCGCCTGCATCAGAGAACCATCAAGGAAGTGCTAGTACAGTGGAAAGATATGACTCTAGCAGTTGCCACTTGGGAACCAGCTACCATTCTGCAGCAGTTTCCACATCTCAAGCCTTGAGGACAAGGTTGTTTTTAAGGGGGCAAACATGTTAAGGTCCTAACCTGCACATAGGTAGATCAGTGTATTCGGATGTAATAAAGGTCAATATTAATGAGACCTTTCAATAAAATAGAATAAGGTGGATGTAAGAAGACCTAATAGAATCTTTCGCTTCTAGAAGGATCTTCCTCTAGATGCTTCTCTTAATAGACATATTTAGTATAAACAAGGGTCGAGGGTATGAAAAACCTAGCTTGGAGATTATTGTAACAGAGCTCTGCTCGACTGGAGGTTGCCCCCTCGAAGAGGCCTATGAACATTGCTTCTGAATCAAAGTGCTTTTCTATTGCTATTTTGTATATCATTTCTGTGTATTGTGAAGATTATGCTGGATATTTTACTGTTATTCTACCATTTCTAGCATTTTATTTTTGTTATGCATATTTTATATATCTGGTATCTTGCACATTTATAGCCTTTTACAATCAATTTTCAGATCCTAAGACAATGGATCTGATATTCTAAAAATAGAAAGTCAAAACTGATTTACAAAAGATAAGGAGAGATCCTCAAGATGAGGTCAATCCATATCTAAGAGTAGTAGATTGTTGATGAAGTGCAGTTTAGCGTCCCAAGGCTCTTTGGCTTGTTATCCTGAAGATAGAAATCAAGTTGGATGATGTGTCATTTAATCCCTATCATTTTTCCCTTGAAAATGACCAAATCTAGTCAAAAAATTCCCTTTTGACTTTCATCTCCAAGAATGGCCTTCAGATTTTGATTTGATAATTCATAACCAGCTTATTGAAGAAGATTTCATACCAATATAACTCGAAAATCTTGAATCTAAGAAAGAATTCAATTTTTATGGCCGTGACAGGCTTTCACCAACTAATTTACCAGAAAATCCGCTCCTTAGCTGGTGAAAGGCGGAGCTTTCACCAGCTAACTAGCAAAATTCAAGACGGGTTAGCTGGTGAAAGCGAAGATTTTTTTAAAATCAAATTTCTCAGTCATGGAGAGTTTGTTTTGCATGCTTGAATAGTCGATTGACATATAAAAATCCTAAGCTTTCCAATGGTGCTTTAAAATCTTCATTTGGAGCTTAGGAATCTAGTCGAATTTCCCCTACAATATTAGGCATCATTCTTTAAAAAATGCCAGTGCATTTTTTATTGCTAACATCTGGCTCCAACTAGGATGGAGACCTCCCTGCGAGGTCTCCAAGAACCTGGTAGGCCCTGTGCCTTTAGTATTGGGCATGGAGTCATTCAGCCTTTACAATTTATCATCTGGCTATTTTCCAAAGTTTGTTGTTGTAAAATGGAATGACCTTCAGTAACAGCTGCAACTATTGAACTGAAAATGTCATCTGCTAAGACCATATCAGATGCCTCCTTTGCACCCTCTTTAGTCTGAGGGTCTTCCACGAATCTTTGATTCTAATTTTTTCTTGATTTGGTAGAGAAAAACTTCGATCTGGGCAAAAATACACCTTCGCTAGCCAGTCTCAGGTTTCACCAGCTATTTCGCCTTAAGATTTGCTAGTTAGCTGGTGAAAGCTCTACCTTTCATCAGCTAACTGGTTATAATTCTGCTTTCTGCGCTGGTGAAAATTATGTTTTATCTTTGAGAAGAAAATAATGCAGTGCAGCAATGATCCTGCATAGAGTGTTAGATTCTTCAGTAGCTGCTCAATAAAGTGTTGTCGACACTTGATGTTTGAACCTCAGATGACCTGCAATGCTTGATTCAAGAATTGATGTGCTAAGAAAGCGAGGAAAAAACAAATTAGAGATATCAAAATAATTTAAGCAATGACACCACAGCTGCAGAGCATACAAAAGGAAATCCAAATGCACAACTATTGTTATCTATGGCAGGAATTTGATAGTAGCGCAAGAAGGATCTTCTTGCTAGGGCATATGGAAATTTCTTGATCAACTTCTTTGATCATTCCCTCAAGCTCAACAATACCAAATTCATGGTAGATTTGATGAAGCTCATCCAGATTAATTTGCCTACTTCCGATGTTGCCGAAATGAAAAGAGGCAAAATGGGATGCTCCTCACATTCCATCTACTACTGAATTTCTTCCTTTGAATATCCACCCGAGTTAATATCCTTTTTCCTAGTTAAAAATAGAGTATAGCCAAATATAAATGACCGAGCTCCTGTAGATTGCACTGATTGCTTGATGATTGTGTAGTTTGGCCCTTGCTAATGTTCTGATCACACTGCAGCTCCATAATTATCAGTGAATCTTGAAGATCCCCCACATTCATCGCACAAATGAAATCAAAAGACCTTTATGTCCAGTGTTTGTTCCCTAGGCATACTTAAATAAATGATGCCCTCCTCAAAAGGATGTTCTCTCCCTCTACTTGATACACCTAAACATGCAACTCTTCACACGATTTGTAGCCTCATGCCTCCACCAAAACATATCTAGCACACAGGCTTATTGCCAACTTACCTCACAGATCTAGTGGACAGAACCTGCCTCAGCAATCTCCTGGACATAACTTGCCTCAGGGATCCCTCTATATCATATTGAATCCATGCTCATGTCTTTCTAGATCGTCGACGACCTTTCCCTACATTGGAAAACAACTAAACCAGTAGTGGAAAACAAACCTCTAGCAATTATCCTCGGATGCCATATTTATTGTGAATGGATAGCACCTCAAAATAAAACACCATCTCAAATAGGTACAACAGTGTGACAAGCAATATTAGAGGAAGTTCATATCTCACTCCACCTCCAGATCTTCCACGAGCGATGACTCTTTGTTGTTTGGCAACCCCACAATCTTCCACGGATCAGAACATGAACCTTCTCCATGGCCTCACTCCTTTTGCTTCAGATCTGCTCCAGGAAACTCCTTGTACGATCTCGTCCCTGGTTCAGTAGTCCGCATGCAACCTGTAAGCAATCCTTCTTGCAATCAATGCAGCTTCATCTACATCTCTACAGGGATGCAAACACAAGTTTAATCCCAAAGACAAATTTTCACTGGCAGTTGCACCATCTCACACAACCCAACATGGATTCTTCTTTTTGCTCTATGAAACGACTGCCAAACTTATGTGGTCTCACACATAGGCAAAGAGATATTCACATGATGGCAACGTTTTCTCATTGGCGATGGCAGCTCTTACACTGGCAGCTCTAACTAGCTATGTGGATCTCAATATTAATTTCAACAAACTCTTTCGATCGGACTCTCTGTAAATCCGATCAAATTCTGGAGCATATATAAAAATGCTCACAACTCCGCACACTAAATGACCAACATATGCGGAACCACCCCGTCCTTGAACATATTAAAGCAATCCTGGATCAAATCGGGTGAAGAATACCTTACACAAGAGATCTCAGACTTAAGAACACAAACGACGTTGTCGCGCCCAGAATCTAGACAAGAGGAGGTATACCACCTACAGGAGTAATTTGCCCACTTTCTTTCATCATCATCATAGCCAAAGTCATCTTTAGTTCCACCTGCTCTTTTATTATCACCTCCATATCAATGCAAGTTGTTCAGTCACGTCATTGCCTTTAAAGGATTCTAGAATGTCCTTTGACTGCCATTTGTTCCTTATTTGTTGCCTTGAAATCTAGAAATATTTCTTCATCTAATTTCCTTCCTGGAAATCTTTTTGAATGTTGATTTTACTCCTTCAAATCTGGAAAAGATTATGATCTTTAATTTACCATCTGCCTCTTCAAAATGCCAAATGGAAACTAGTTCTGAAATCTTACTTGGAATATAGGACCGTGCCATAACACAATTTCTGATATACGATTTCTCTCCACCTCCTGAATTTAAACATCTGGAAATAATATGAATTTCTTAGCATACAATAAGAATCCCAAATGAAAAAGTCGATTCATTTCATTTTTGTATATGTGCGCCAAGTGTTCTTTAACTTTATCAATGTGCGACATATAAGAGCTCTGCTACTTGTATAACCTCCTCGTGAATTTCTTTGATGCTTCTGTGCTCTGTGTAAACCATTCAATGAAACCTTTGTTTCCTGTATATACAAAGATCGAAGATTTTTGGCTGAAGCTCCACTCCAATGGTCGGAATTGGTGAGACGCCTTTGTTGATAATAAGTTTGTCACCCTGCAGCTTAATCTCTGATGACTAGCGATCGAAAACTTTAAACACCTATAGATATGTGGACTTATAACTTAGGAACTAGACAACTCATAGGCTAGCTTTAGTATAATGACAGGTGGCTTTTAAAATTAAGGCTTGACCCGTGGCTTAATGTATAGCTCGATTCATGAATTTTGCTTTGGAAAATTTTATGAAAGACATACAAGGAATGAAATTTATTTGTATCTTTTTCATTGCAGGTTGAGAAGCTTGGAGGTAAAGCAATCTCAAGCAAAGAGAATTTCGAAGGCTAAGAGGAAAAATGAGTCTTACAGAGAGATAGAGAGATAAAAACGCTCTCAAATTACCAGTTCATTTGGATCACTAACAGGACCTGTATGGCCTGTAAAACCATATTTACACCAATTTTCTGTTGTAATATACCTTTCCCAAGCAAGATTGCTACCTAATGCTTATCTGAAATGGTTTTCATGATTCCTATTTTTTATTGTGCATCTAGATGAACCAGATCTCAAAACCTTCTGATTTTTGTGAATGCTCTCCAAGGTTCTCTGCATCTTTAGAAACCAACTTCGAAAGAATTGGTTGAGAAAAATTCAAATCTGGGCAAAAATATAACCTTGCTGTCATGTAACAGGTTTCACCAACTAATTTTCCCTGAATCTGCCCCTTTAGCTGGTGAAAAGGAAAGCTTTCAACAGCTAACTAGTGGATTTCAAAACCAATAAGCTAGTGAAAACCCAGAAAGATTGCCTTGGGAAAAAATMAAATTTCTATGAATCTGCAACAAACACCTGAGAGATTGATGGATGAATTCAAGGTTRACTGAGTAACCGCAGCATGGAGGGATGATCCAGATCGAGCCATTAAGCGTGAAAAGGGAGTCTCTTTGCCTAATTAAGAAAACTGAAAGTAATCTACTTGCTCAAAGAAAAGAGCTTATTCTTCTATCTACTCCTACTCTAACCATTGTACTGCTTCCAGATCAGGTAAAATCATGCTTCCAATGAAGCCATACAAGTATCTGAATAACTGGTAAAACTTTTGATCTAGAAATGATGAATGTGGGAAAACATAGAATACTGATATGCAATTTGAAAGTGCAACATAACCAACCTTCGTTTGACAAGAGCAATTTGACATTTATGTTGCTTGAATAATTTAGATAATCAGCAAAAGGATCAATGACATTGTAAGAAAACACTTCTTCCTATTGATTTGGATGAACATCAGAAGATCTTTTCACACCCTCCTTCCGAGAATAGCTGCCACCTTCAACTGCGTGTAAATCTGAACAGGGCTGCAAACTACTGATTTATGTAGATGACTTTTCAATGTCAGGTGCAGGAGTTTCAATATCTACTGCGGAGTTTCTGGACGACAGTATTGTTCTTCATCAAAGACAAGTGAGTCCAACACTCCATTGTTTTGCATAGGAAAATGAACAATCTCCTGATCTTCCTTTTTTCTTTCAGGTGCAAATACACCATGAGAAACCTTTTTAAAAATTTGAGAACAATGCTCTTCTATAACTGATCCTTCATGCAAATCAAAGGCAACAGGTGTGATAGAGACATCTATGCAATTCTCATAATAATCATTTTGACAAACAGAAGAAAGGACTACTTCCTGTTGAATTGGCTTCTCGAATTCACCACAACAATCTTCAAAGAGACTTTCAGCTGGAAATTCATCTTTACAAAACAAATGGAAAGCATAATGAAAACTTGCCAATGAGTGAATACTTGAAGTTGGAAAAGACTTGCACCAATCAAGGGCTATCCCCTCTAATGAATACTTAAACAATTTAATCTTAACATCTTCATGTATGATCTGGAGCCGATGAATAAACTCATGAAAATCCAACAAGTGTTCAGCCGGCACTTCCCATTCTTCTCCTTGAAATCTGGGAAGGCTGTGTTCCCATTCATCTCTACTAGTTACTGGATGAGGGTAACCAGAAATACTTGAGAAATTGCAGAACGCATACCTCTTTGCTAAGATCTGATTCATTTATATACCAGTGGAGTCGCCAACAGATCCATCCTTCATGGAGTCGCCACTGAATTCGTCCTTCATGGAGTCACCAGATAGATGATTACAACTGAAATAATGTCCAGGCTTTGTCTATCATCAAAGTTGGATCTATGTCGTCTCCCAAGGAAGCTAAGCTTCAATCTCCTCTCCCCGGCAACGGCGCCAATTTGTTATCACTCCAAGAAACTCCTTAGGGTTGTAGGCTAAGAATGCTTGGTAACTTAAGAATATGGTAGATTTTGTATGCTTGGACAATAGGATAACTCAATAGCTAATGAAAAGGACCACTTCATACATTCGAATAAGACAATGCTTTTAGAACTCAATGATCAGATAACAAAGTTTGAATAAGATATAAAGAATAGTAGTCTAGATAACCAAATACACAATGTGTAGGGTCATACAAGATAGCAAGAAAACCTTTAGTTCAAGTTCATGAGCTTAATAAGAATATAATAGTTCTTAGAAGATGAGCTAAACTGAAATAAAGTACAGAATGATGAAAGTATGAGAAAATCTATCATTGAAAACAAAAGAGGATTGTGATTCTATTATGAATAAAGAGTCTAGTATAATAGCCAAAAAAGTCTCCTAGATTGCCCCCCTCCTTGTCTCTTAGAAAACCTAGGCATTTATAGCCTTTTACAATTAGTTTTCAGATCCTAAAACAATGGATCTGATATTCTAAAAATAGAAAGTCAAAATTGATTTACAAAAGATAAGGAGAGATCCTCAAGATGAGGTCAATCCATAACTAAGAGTAGTAGATTGTTGATGAAGTGAAGTTTAGCCTCCCAAGGCTCTTTGGCTTGTTATCCTGAAGATAGAAATTGAGTTGGATGATGTGTCATTTGATCCCTATCATTTTGCCCTTGAAAATGACCAAATCTAGTCCAAAAATTCCCTTTTAACTTTCATCTCCAAGAATGGCCTTCAGATTTTGATTTGATAATTCATAACCAGCTTATTGAAGAAGATTTCATACCAATCCAATTCGAAAATCTTGAATATGAGCAAGAATTCGATTTTTCTGGCCATGACAGGCTTTCACCAGCTAATTTACTTGAAAATCCGCTCCTTAGTTGGTGAAAGGCGGAGCTTTCACCAGCTAACTAGCAAAATTCAAGACGGGTTAGCTGGTGAAAGCGCAGATTTTTTTAAAATCAAATTTCTCAGTCATGGAGAGACCGTTTTGCATGCTTGAATAGTCGATCGACATCTACAAATCCTAATATTTCCAATGGTGCTTTCAAATCTGCATTTGGATCTTGGGAATCTAGTCAAATTTCCCCTACAATATTAGGCATCATTCTTTTAAAAATGCCAGTGCATTTTTTATCGCTAACAGGCAGGACCACTATATTCTTTTTTTTTACTCTTGTGGAGTTATACTCCGATCTGAAGAATAATACAGTGATGAAATGCCCAAATTATTAACAGGAAGAAATTTGTAGTAATTTTGAACTCGAATGCAGGAGGCATAGTTGTGCATCAATAGATCTTGTATGTTTTGTTTTTGTTTATGTCCCAAGGGTTAGGGTATTCAAGGGTTCTGTATTCAAGGGTTTTCCCTATGTTATAGCTCTCTGATATATGTGTGTGGTCCAATAGTAGTACTCAGCCCAATATCTCAGGGCACCAATTAAGGAGGCTAGATTGTACCCTTAGCCATACTACCCAACTACCCAGGTACTAGAGAGTATCTTCCAAGTGTTTTTCTTGGTGGAACTATAGCATTCAAGTGGCCGATCAGTTTAGCTATGGAGGGCTTGAGGAGATCTAGGACGATTCATATACATGTGTTGTTTGATGTGCTAGCACTCGAAGGGGTACCAACAGGGGTTACAAGGGTGGCCAATAGACGTACACTTAAGTACCACTTGTATTTCTTGTGTGTATGACTCCTCGACCGTGGGTTTATGTGCATAACGATGGATCTATGTAGCTTTAAGATGTCATAATATGTCTCTACCATGAAAAAAAATTAACCCACAATTTTCTTCCGAGGAAAGTGCTCTGATACCACTTGTAAGGTACCAAATCTTTTATATTAGAAGAATAGAGAAATAATGCCGAGAATAACACTAAGATAACAACACAATACTGAAATATTGCAGAGATAATAGCATAACAACATATTATATGGAACCACAACACCAAAATTATACCTTTATTGATAGGAAACAATCTTCACTTGCCTCTTCGAGGGGGCGACCTACTACAGAGAAGAGCTCTATTACAATAGTTTTCCAAGACCAAACTTCTCATGCCCTCTACTCTTATTTATACTAAATCTATCTATCCAAAAGAACAACCTAGAGGAAGATCCTTCTAGAAGCGGAAGCTTCTATTAGGTCTTCTTACAATTGACTTATTCCTCCTCATTGTTAGGCCTTATTAATATTGACCTTTATTACATAGAAATATATTATTTTACCCACTTGAGGGGTTAGGTAGGTTAGTTCCCTAACACTTAGAAATATTTGTCCACCATAATCCTGTCGTAGTATGTTCTACGCAATAGCCTTCCTTGCATACTGTCCTCCAGCTATTCCTTCATGTGCTTCTGCCAAAATGATGGGATGTTCATGTTCCATAACACATCTCCTTAAAATATCGTCTGCACCTAGTTTATACAAATGTCCTGCAATAAGTTGATAATATGTAGCTTTGACCACCAAATTCTTCTTCTGCGCAGTGGTATATTCCTTTGGAGAAAATCTTGTACTCAAAAATTCAATTATATCAAAAAAATATTCATCAGCAGTATGCACTGAAAATAGTTGTGCATCAGGAAAATTGTCCTCCAAAATGCTTGGTTCCTCCCCATTGGTTATCCTGTATAGATGATCTGGCCCTGCATTCAATCTCCCAGGTTTCACAACTACTTCAAAATCAAACTCCTAAAATAACAACAACCATATACATATTCTTCCCCACAACACTAGCTTGTTGACCAAGTATTTAAGAGCAGAGTGATCTGTGAACATCTTAAAATGTTGACCTAATAAATAATGTATGAACTTATGCAATGCATACACCATAGTCAAACCTTCTCTTTCTATTATATTATAATTCGGGTATGATTCTGATAGTTTCCTACTTGCAAATGTTATTGGGTGATCTATGTCACCTTCTCTTGGTTTTGTTAATATTACTCGAAGTGTTATTGAAGATTTATCCACATGAACATGGAACTCCTTTGACCAATCTGGAAACACTAGAATTGGTGCTTGTTAGCACAGGCCTATAGTAGAAAAGAATCAACTTTGGAGAAAAGGTCGAGAACAACACAGCAAATGAGGTAGATTGGACCAAGAAGGAGAGCACACCATATTTTCAGGAAAAGCAGTGTGCATGGTAGGATTTGTGAAAATCCAGCGCAGATGTGGACAAACCTAGCCATGTTAGGGTTAGGGTTTTTGATGTATTGTAAGGGTTTTAACCTAATTTTGTAGTATAAATAGAAGAATTCTAAGGTATATTGAGGCATCTATGTATTTGTGTGAGATCTTTGTGTGAATTTTTGCATGAAGAAATTACTTGGAGAACCTTTTTGAGTCTGTATTTTGGTGAGATCTACAGAGCTTGGATAGAGTTGATGTAACTAAGGGTCAGGTCACAAGCTATGGATCTTGGTGAGACCCTGGTCCACCTCACTACTCTCTATTATTGTATGATGTAATGTGTCCAATGCCATTTTGATGACGAAAAAGAAATAAAATAATATCTTTGTGGGCGTAGCCCCAGGGGGAGTGAACCACGGTAAAATCTTGTGTTGAAAATATGTCTGAATTATTTTATTATTTCTGCAGTTATGGTTAATGGTGTTGACCCTCGACCAAGTTTTGAGGAAAAATTGGTCGGTTTTGACCACTTTTGGACTTCAAAAGGCTGGTCAAAGATGGAGCGCTTAGGCGGATCTGAGATCGCGGGATCTCACTTATTTTGTGGACCCAGCAAGGGGTTCGGTAGGGTTTTTGTATTAGGGTTTTGGGATTTTGGCCCATGGGTTTACCCATGATTAGGCCTTTTTGTAAGGGATTTAAAAGTATATATAGAAAGGAATGTAATGTAGAAGCGGCGAAGTGTGCTTAGTGCAAGCAATGTAGTGATGGGATAAGTGCAAGAGACAAGCAAAGTAGTATCTATCTAAGTGCAAGAGGCGAGTAGTTATGAGTTGCTTTGTGAAACAGACCATGTATGTAAGGATCTGTGCTTAGTAGAGGAGTAATGTCCCATCTTGGTTACATACACTTGAGTAATGTAACCCCCCCTGCCTCTACCTTAGGTGAGACTTCATCTGCTTCGCAGGTGTTGTCGAAAGGGTTGGTAGTTAGGGTTTTGTTGGTGCAATGTTGAAGTGTTGAACCCTAGGTCTGCCCCTATGCCAACAAATGGTTCTATTGTCAATACTGAAACGGTGATTTCTAGGAACTGAAGTAAAGAAAAGAGAATCTCTATGTGTAGATCTGATGTTGTAGTGCGCGGTATTCTACTTGACTTACGAATCTTTGTGCTAAGAAAGAAACTCGATCTGAAGAAAAGAGGTAAGATCTTAAAAGAGGTGAAGTTTTGTGCTTGGATAGAGTGAGATAAGTGAGGTAAGTGGAAATGTTTGTTTTGAAAGCATGAATCTAGGTATGTTTGATAGATTATGTCTTAGTCTAAAAGCTAGGGTACAGTTGGAAGAAAAAGTTGATCTGAATAAAATTGATAGAAATAGTGAAAGATATGTTATTCCCATGCATAGAAATAATTTTTGGACTAATGAATGGATGCAGGAACCTAGAAAGAATTTTTGCATATTGCAGGTCCAACACTATGATCCTAATGCGCAGTACAGGAGAAGTTGGGTAACTTACAAGAGAAAGAGAGGATTGACATTATGTTATAACTGCAGAAGACTGAGACATCTTGCTAAGGAATGCCCTGGTGCAGGTCCTATTTGTCTTTGTTGTAAAATTGTTGGTCATGAGGTTGAGGATTGCCCAAAGATGATTGCTAAAGTTGAAAGAATTAACATGAGTCAAGAGAATGAGAGCATGTTATAAGATCATCAAGAGAAAGAATCAAAGAAAATTCAGACTGCATTAGAACAGTTGAAAGAATTGATGAATAATCACAAAGATATCAGTTTACCAGAAATCTTGAAAGAAAAATAGCGCATAAATACAAGAATAGGAGACTTCGACATAGACTGTGTCCTGGATGAGGAGAAACAAGTGAATATTATGACAAAAAGCACTTGGGAAATTTTGGGAAAGCCCACTATGGTACCTTCATTGGGAAGGATAGCCTTTTTCAAAGGAAAGATGATAACCCTATGTGGAAGAGTGACTAATGTACCTGCTATCATTCATGGAACATCGACAAAAGAAGAATTTGAATTTATTAGGTTTGTTGAGAATAGCACCCCTTTTCCACTTTTGTTATGTAAGACTTGGATTGAGAAATATCATATCAGAAGGAAATCAAAGGAAGAAGTTATTGAAAAGAAAAAGAAAGAACTAAGGGATTTCATATCTAGAAGAATAGATCGACTGATAGAAGAACGAGAAGTTGAGTCGAAGCAACAGAAGACCAGAGAATTAGCTATCGAGGTTGAAAGAACGGAAGAAGGTTTGAAGGACCTATCCATACAAGAAAGAAGTATATCCACCCAAGAAATAGTAAGAGAAGGGATATTAACTTCAAACCCTTTGAGAGCACATAAGCAGTGTGAAGTCACTTCACTAGGAGAAGATAAGAATAAGAATGGAAAGAGAAATCCATAAATAGTTAGAGAGACTCAAATCATAGGAAAGAAGGCTAAGTAAGAAGAAGGCTAAGATAGAAAATATACAAGAATTTACAGAGAACATATGGAAGATTTCATAGATTGGAACTTCGCAGGAGGTAGGTTTGCAGGATTTGAACTTCGCCAGAACAGCAGAACCACACAAAATGGGACTTTGCCATGGTGAAGCTATATGATCATTGGAGGTGCCTTGACCATTGAAACGACGCTTCGAACGGCTTGAAAATGCATTTATGGGTGAATATACCGAATTTTGGATGTCAAGACCGCACCATAATGGATTGATTCGTATTGATTGAGGAATTCCTACCTGTTGAAGGAATCTGTTACGACGCTTGCTTATTTAACCCATCGGACGCTGCGTCGAGACCAATGTTTTCTACCCGTGATTATCTGAGACAAGAAAATAAGTGATTGTGTGTGTCGATTTGAGTTATCAGACCTTGCCATGTGTTGTTTACCCCATTATTCATTCACCTACCCCGACTTACTTTTTCACAGTGAGAATGTCGGTCGAGCACACCGAGATAGAGAAATATGTTGAAGAAGTTCTGAAGAAGTTTATGGTTGATAAAGCTATGTCTGAGGGAGTACATGCACCATTGACCAGGGGACTGCAAGCTTCCCCTTCGACTGGACGTCCCTTGAAACGTACTAACCTCGCTACTGAGAAGTGAAGTAAGCATCATGACGATATGGATAATGTGAAGCAGATCTCGTCGATCTTACCTGATTACATCCCACCTTTGGTTGGTGCGGTTAACCACAATAGCAATCCATGGGACTTTGAGTATACATTGATCATTGCATACATCCTGAAGGGGATACGCATAGAAGGAATCCAGTTGCAACAGATCCCATCCTTGAAGAATATTGATTTCAACCTTGGGGACAGAAAGAACTACGCAATGCTTGCGCCACATAGATATTTCATGAAGAAGACTGGGAAGAAGCCTCACATAGTCTCCCATTCATGGATTAAGGAGATCGCACAGTCCACGATACTGAATGTAATGAAGATCCCTCATTTTGGCCAACATCAGGAGGTTAACGCTTGTGTTAAAATCCTCTTGTCGTGCTATCATGGAGGATATTTGTGGCTCGACAGGCGCATTACTATGGATCCAGCATTGATCCACCTGATCACAGGACTGAGCATACAGGGACCCAACCCTCAACAGTTCTACCCAGGGAAGAATTCATATCGCTCCCTGGCATAGTGCATAAAGGAGGCATACGATGAAGTTGAGAAGGGGAAGTGAGGCTACAAGGTAGCCTCCATCCAGGATGGTGCAGTGCGCCTTGATTTCCAACTTATAGCTGGCAAGCTCGTCAGAAAGAACCACCCCACGCAGGTAATCGGGTTCGTGGTGGACCTCGCAGGGAAATGCGTGGAGGGGATGCAAATGAATTGGGTGAGCTACCTCATCAACGAGCTTGAGAAAGACTGTCGCGAAGCGCAGGATCAAGAATATGAGTTTCATTTCAGTTGGTTGCTTGTGTTGATCACATTTTTCATTTGGAAAATGTCGAAAGGAGTTGCCTTCCTGAAGATTGAATATTTGGAGCCATTGGCCGTGAAGTTCTCCACTCTATGGTACATGAATGATATGTCAAATCAATGGCAGTCGAATGCAGTATTCCATGCTTATTATCAGCAACTGAAGGTTTCCATAGAATCATTTCCATGCATGAATCCACGAACATTGCACTAGTATAGACCATTAGCTAAGTTCTGCAAAGATTGACATTTCATTTATATCACTGCGCACAGGGATGAGAGCAAGAAGTAATTACAGTCCTATTATAAGTTGACCGACGAAGACATGGAACGGATCAAGAAGAAGTGGTCGACAGAGTTCCTTGTACCAGTTGATGATGTAGAACTCTTTGACCATGACATCATCGGAAGCCCCTTGGTCACCCGGGCCAAGCATGTCGAACGGATCAGCATGAAGAAGAAGAAGAAAAAGGAGGTAGTCCAAGACATAGAGACTGATGAAAAGGACAGTGCCTTAGAAGAAAGTAGACCTGGCTCGCCTGCAAGAGGAAGAGGAGATGAAGTAAATCAAGAAGTAGGAGGGGAATAAGGAGAAAAAAAAGGAGAAGGCAAAGCTACATTGTTGAAGGACCCCTCTACCGAGACAGAAACATCGAAGAAAATGAAGGGTTATCCGCAAAAACCCTCGTCAAGAAAGAACACCTGCGCAAGTAAGCCCTAGCTAGAGGATATGCTCATGGAGGATGGCATTAGTATAGTCTGTAGAGCAATGGAAAATGCATCCAAGGAACTCTTACATAGATATGTCATGAAGCAAGAAGAGTTGTATGTACGAGTTGAGAAGGAGTTGAAGGAGATACAATGAGCTATTCAAGTTAGTCGCACAGTACCTACTGCACCCTCCTCGTCGGAGACTATATAGCTGGGGGATGAAATAGACCAAATTTGAAGATTAGCAGATGCAACAGAGGATCACCCTCAGTGAGTCCAAGAAAAAAAGGAACAGGCCACAGAAGCCTTGAAGAAAGAAAAAGATGAGATCTTGGAGCAACTACAGTTGCGCGAAACTGTGTAACCGCGTATGAAAATGAGAAGGATGAGTTATGGGTGATTCTCGAGAAATACAAGGCAAAGATATAGAAGGAAAAGGACTAGATGCTCACAGAGCAAACTGCAGTCAAAGAAGAGGTGAGCATAACACTTTGCTTTGTTCAAGGCTTGGTATAGGAGGAACATGAGGCAGTGGAGTTCCAAGTGACGAAGCTCGTTGAGGCCATCCATCAACTTCAAGAAAGGGTAACAGAGTTTGATACCCAAGTAGTTATGAGCACTCCGTAGGAAGTGTGTGACTAGAGGGAGGAAGCCACTAAGAGCGCAGTGGAAAGGATCAGAGTCCTCACCTCAGAATGCAAGCAGCTAAGCAGAAAAAGTGCATAGAATTATGAACGCCTCACAGAATATCCATAGCTTATAAATTTGGAAGCACAGCTACAGGAGGTGCAGCAGCAAGCACTGACAGTTCAAGCGTAGATGAAGTCATTCACTGCGTTCGAGATAATGAATATATCACAAGAATAGTGCATATCCCAGCAGCATATTACTTCCATCTAGGGTAGATTCATGGAGGTCACATAGAGGCTACAACTGGTGTAGGACAAAGCCTACACGGTGTTTGAATAGATCGAAGGACAAGGCTCACAACTGGACCAAGTGGTTGCGATAGTGGAACAATGCCTCAAAGGGCCTGTTACAGAGCAACTGATCTAGGATTTTGTTGAGCAAGAGGCCCAGGCGAAGCAGGAGGTCAAGGTAGCTCGATATAATATCGAGGCCTTCAAAGAAGCGTTGCCCAAATTTGAGTGACTTGGGACGAGTCATAGGTGAGTGTTGGGGGCCTATTGGCCCTTGACCAAGTTTTGAGGAAACATTGGTCAGGTTTGACCACTTTTGGACTTCGACAAGCTGGTTGAAGATGGAGCACCCAGGTGGAGCTGAGATTGTGGGATCCCACTTATTTTGAGGACCCAACAAGGGGTTAATTAGGGTTTTTGTATTAGGTTTTTGGGATGTCAGCCCATGGATTTACCCATGATTAGGCCTTTTTTTAAGGGATGTAAAAGTATATATAGAAAGGAATGTAATGTAGAAGCAGTGAAGTGTTAGTGCAAGCAATGTAGTGATGGTCTAAGTGCAAGAGACAAGAAAAGTAGTATCTAGCTAAGTGCAAGAGGTGAGTAGTTATGAGTTTCTTTGTGCAACAGACTGTGTATGTAAGGCACTGTGCTTAGTAGAGGAGTTGGCTCTGTGTCTTGACCTAATTTTGGGAAGGTGGATCTAGTGCGTAGTGCACAGATCACCTATCTCGTGCGAAGATTGGCTTTGTGGCTTAGTGCATAGAAGCAGAGGAATGTAAGAGATTGAAGCCTAATAAAGAATAAGAAGCAGTTGGTGGACGTAGCCCACACCAGGGTGAACCACGTATATCATGTGTTGATTGTTTTCTATGTGTTGTGATATTTATGGTGTAGATATTCTTAGTGCATTGATTATTATGAATGATAGATAGATCTATGAATGCTTAGTGCTTTGTATATGTTGGATGTGTTAGATCTAACTTCTGATACTAAGTAAGATGTATATTTTGTCATTGTTACTACGTCGATCTGTACTTAGGGTTTGATCTGCAATGTGAACAAAGCTAATAAATTAATGTGTGTTGTTCCTAACTACTCTGCGAAGTGTTATAATCACAGATCTATGTCCCAGCTTAGTTACAGACACTTGAGTCCTGTAACCCCCCATGCCTCTACCTTGGGTGAGACTTTGCCTTCTTCACAGGTGTTGTCGAAAGGGTCGGTAGTTAGGATTTTGTTGGTGAGTTGTTGAAGCGTTGAATCCTGGGTCTGCCCCTGTGCCAACAAATGGTTAAAGGAATGAAGGGTTTAAATTAGAGTGCACACTAGAAATATGTATGCTAAATGAATATGATAAATGAATGAAATAGTAGATATGATGAATGGTATGTTAGAATGCATGGTTAAGTAGAAATTGAAGTAAAAAGAACAACCACAATCCTATCCATGAATGCAGACACATGCGTTCTACAGTCACCCATAAACCATCTCGAGTGAGACTGCGATGTGCACTCTATGAGTGATGTAGCCTTCTGGTTTACCAAAAGGGATGATGGTGAAAAGGGTTTTGTTAGAGAACTAAGGTAGAACCCAGGTCAGCCCATACATTCAACAAATGGTTTTGTTTTAGGCTAGAACTTAGAAGGAGAGTCAAGAAGGGGTTTGAACTTTGGTGAAGAAGATGCAGTGATAGAAAGGGATGTTCAGGCCATGGAATCCTACAAAGAAAGAGATTGAAATATGGTTGGAGACAAAGTAGTTGGAGTTCATGTAGAAAGATAATAAGGGTTCTAGGTATACACTACGCTAGTACCTATAGAGGTACGTGTTTACTAATTTACATGAAGCATATTTCTGTTATTTTCCAGAGTTATTACAGGAGTGGATATTGAGGTTGAAAGATACCCATCTGACTAATTGGATTAGGACAATAGTGTGGACTGCTAAAAATATCGCATGGTTTGAAATAGTTAATAACAAACTCATGTGCTCATTGGTTTTTTGGTTAGACAACATTATTGTGGGATTTATCACTGAGTTTGCAGTAGATACAACGAAGTCATATACTATTGTAGAGAAGGATTTCTTGAAGGGACCCAGAAAGAGGTATATCAAGTCTCTTTACACATTGATCAAGATATTATTGCATGATAAAGGAGTGATGACCATGTAATCAGACATCTAGATCATTCTACATGCATGGGGGAGTTGGGGGAAGCACTAAGGAAGATCTAAGAAATGGAGAATGATCTAGAGAGTAACCAAAAGAAGGAGGCAATGGACCTGTTATAACCCTAAAATGCACTACACATGTTTACCTGGCATCAGGCCAACTCATGCCTCTTCCTAGCCAAAGCCTTGCTGAACAAATCCTCAAAAAGCCACTTAAAACAAGCAAACCGCGCCCTAACTTCTCACTGGGCGCGGGCATTCGCTTGCTGTCCTTATACTGCACGCGGGCATCCGCGGGCTAACCCAAAACAGCCCGCGGGTACCTAACAAAGCTAAAAATCAGGAAATTTTCCGCCGGGACACAAGGCTTTTTGTCAGTTAACTGGAACTCCGAGCCAGGCATGGCTGAGAGTTTGCCAAAAACCCTAGCTCCTTCTAGCCTATTAAAGGAGGGGTAGGGGTACTATTCAAAGGAGGAAAATCATAGCAAAGAAACTCTGCCAAATTGCCAAGCCAGTTTTGTCCCAACCCTTTAGCCTTGCCTCAAGCTTTAGGAGAAATTCATGCAGCAACAGTTGAAGGACAAAAAAGAAGAGGAAGAGCCCAGGATTAGGATCGTGGAACGGTGACCGGCCTCAGAAATCATTGTAAGTTGGTTCATATTGAAGTTAATGAAAAAGATACTTTTCCCGTCCCGCATACATGAGTCTCATTTTTGTAATTTGATTTATGTTTTATCTCTAACCCTATAATAGATCAGTAGCATGCATGCATAGTCTTGTCGTGATTGCAGGGAAGCTTGTGGAAGCAGCAACAAGGGGATAAGAAGCTCAACGGAGGATCTACTTCAGCCGTCCAGAAAAAGGTTGGTTTATTCTTCTTTTGTATGCATGTGAAGAAAGGGGTTTCAGATTCGGGTAGAAGGTTAAAAGTCAAGTCTTGGGGGTCATGATCTGCGTATAAGCTTAGAGCCCTAGCTTATTAGTCCGTAGGGTAGAATACCCAACAACAGAATTGGCGACTCCGCTGGGGATATTTTACTCTTAGGGTCTCCTGGTTTGGTGAAAGATCTCTTGGTAGTTTAGA
>ML779749.1:1038436-1068450 GCA_009831015.1 Picea engelmannii | reverse complement strand
AAATGAAAATGTCTCCTTGGTATATATAGGAGACTAGGAGGTATAATTACAACTAATGGCCTAAAGCTGACATAAATAAAATAACATTACTAATATAATATGCCCCAATTAAGGGGTAATGAGCCAATATCAGGGCTTAACATGGATGATGACCAGACCAGGGAAATCATAAGGAGTCCAGGTGTGAAGTGAAAAAAATGACCCTACCAATATAACATGAATAGAAAAAAGAGGGCAGTAGTCGAGTGAGAGGATCTCTGTGCCACAGGGAAGATTGAGTATATCTTGCATGTCACATATGAGATAAAACCATAGGTCATGGGTCTGGTGCATAATAAGGCTCTCCATTCCATATCTAAATTAGTGTGGAACCCATAACCCCATGTGTAACTAAGACAATTGAATAAGAAAAACTGGATAATTAGCAAGTGATTAATGGTAGAAGAATTTTTCCAGGACATGGGTCCAATAGCAGAAGTGTAAATTCAACCAATAGAATTCAATTATCTACACTGCATGGAGGTGGTAGTTCAAAAAATTTCATAATGGTAGGACAATATCCAACTATCTAGTTTCCATAGTTCTAAGGGGATGGATCAGATGACAAAGAAAAACATTTGATTATCTGTGAGAAGATATGGGAAGCAAAGCAGTTACAGACATGGATAAAAAAGGTTGTGCATTTGGAAATCACATTTAGAGACCAAGAATTATATTTGTACATGGTTCTCTCAACAAATAATCCAATGGGAACACCTACGAATGTAGTAGACGTGAAGAGGCAGTTAATAAATGAATTTTAGAAGCCAATTTCAGAAGACCCATTTATGAACGAAATGATAGAGATCAAGAAGAAACCGGGAGAATAATTATGGGAAGTGGATCAAAAGTTCAAGAGGCTAAAAGGTAAGGTAAAGTACATTATTATTGATACACAACATAGGCATTTGTTTGTTAATTCTTTGTTGCACACATGAAGTATCCTATGAGACATCAAAAATTCCAAAGTTAGGGTGAGGCTCTGCAGGCAGCCTTACAGCTAGAGGAAAACTAGTACAAGCATACAGATCTAGCTATGGAAGAGATGAAGAAAGATTTGAAGAACTTAACATTCCAGTTGAATCAAAACAAAGGAAAGTAGAAAAGAGAAGATGCCTGGTGTACAATGTGTAGGAAAGAAGGCCATCACTAGAATGAGTGTATGTTATTTTGGCAGTATATTGGAGTGTGTATGCAAACCCTTTAGCTTCAGGAGGACCATGGTGAAATATTTGAAAAACACATGAGCATGATCCCCATCATTTCCCCATGATGCAGAAATATCAAACAATACCAAAGAAAACATTTTGTAACTTTTGTAAGTCGGTTGGACACGAAGACAAGGACTATAGAACCTTGGAGATGATGAAAGAAAAGATTGCAGATACATACAGGTTGCAGGATGAACATGTAATAGGACAACCTACGTAGCAGTCTTTGTATAATAATGTGAAACAACCACAATATAATCATGCACAACAATTTGAAGTACAACCACGATATAATGTGCAACAATTTTAGCGGAAACAACAGTATAATCCTGCACAACAGTGCACAACACCACCATAGTACAATAACACACAACCACAGTATAATCAAGGACTGCAGTATAACACACTACATGGATATAATTAGAGAAATAGAGGAGGCTTCAGAGGAGGAGGCTGTGGAGGAAGAGTCTTTGGAGGAGGTCGAGGACCGGTTTTTTTTCATAACTGTCAGAATCTAGTGCACTATGCAAGAGACTTCCCACAACCACTTGCGACATGTATGTATTTTCGTGCAGCTGACCATGAAACAAAAGATTTTCCTACACTTTTGATAAATATATAGGACAAGAGGAACCAGACTAATCATAATGTGCAATGGATCAAGGTGGAAAATAGAGAAGAGGATAGGAAGAATATTAACATAGTTACTAGAGGTGGAGCTAAGACATGAGAAGATGCAACCAAGAAGGATTAGGACCAGTACCAGTGGGTCAGAAAAATAGAATGCTTGAATAGAAGTTTGATGTGCACAAAGAGAAAGAGATATTCAAGGAAGCTAGACAAGATATCTTGAAGGAAAATATTGCATCTACTTTAGGAATGAAGCCAGTAGATGAGATACCAGTCTATGACATGCCTTCATTATTTTATTAGACCAATCAAGAGCAGTCTTCGGAACAAGTAAGTAACTTAAGAAACTTTTTGGGAGCTTGTGTCAAATTGTTGAGTGATAAAAATTCCTTACAAGTATTGCAGAATTTGTTAGAAAAGTGTAATCTTGGGGAATAAGGGGTAAAAAGAGTAAATCGGGTCCATAAGAAGAGAAGAACCAGTAGGGAATTCAAATTGAATGCTAACATAGGAGATTTCAATATGGGGGATATTATACTAAACTTAGGATTTGAAGTCAATGTTCTTCCAAGGAAGACTTGGGAAGCTATGGGAGAACCACAATTGGAGTATTCTTCACCTATTCAGTTGAAATTATAAAATCAACACAGAGTGGTTCCAATTGGGAGGTTGAAGGGGGCCCCAATATATCTATATGGTGTTTGCACCATGGATGATTTTGAATTCATTGACATAGTGGACAATACTTTGCCATATCCAACATTGTTGGGTCTAGATTGGTATTTTGATAACCATGATATTATCAATTTGAAGACAAGGAAGATGATATTTGAGTCTAGAGAATACATATTTATTGCGCCATTGGATCCATCAGAAGGAGGCAGATATGTGGAACTTGCAATAGACAATTCTCTTATAGAAGATGTAAATAAGATATACAGAACTATCGCACATGAAGAGGATTATATCAACCCAACTGCGGATGGCATGCTCAGTTGTAGGAGTATTAGTTCATGTGCTTTAGACTCTGAAACAGGACTGGAAAATTGTCAGCAGCGACTACATGAATTATCTATCAAGAGGTGTATCATAATGACACGTGCACAGAGATGGGTTGGTACAGAGGTAAGATAACCTCCTAATTTTTATGGCTTGAATTATTTAGAATACTTTTTAATGAAGTATGAGGTAGAGGTTATGTAAAATCAGATATTACCAACATTAGGAATTTCTTTAAAAGCTATACATGCAAAATGGTGGGGTACACACAAGGCAAAGATCAACAATTGGTTTTAGTGCAAAAGGTTACTACGCATAAGATTCGACGCAGACCACGAGCATAGATATGAGGAGAAATATGAGATATTTGGAAAATCACAAGAGAATATAGAGAAGTTCATGGTTCAATGGAGATTAGTACCACCATAATACTAGCCACACCACTTTATTCACACACTAGAAGGAATTCTGAAGAACTGGTACACAGAACAGGAACAACGCAGAGAAACTGCTAACTGGGAAGATATACAACAGAAATTTGCAGTTACATTTTCCTTTGAGCATGACAACCTGAAGATAGATACATCACTGAAAGTGGTAAGAGACAGGATATTTGAAGAACCAGAGTTTGAAATAGTTCCAGCATATTAGAAGCAGGCTAGACAGATAGTTAAACAATTGCTACACTGTTATCACGTCGCAGAAGCAGAAGATCTAGCAGAAGATAATCCATGAAACATACAAATTCTAGAAGTGGAAGGTGAAAGGGAAGTATAAGGCCCCAAGTTAGATTCAAAATATTATGTTGCACCATTAAATATGAAGAACCTCAACATTGGAACTCCAGAAAACCTAAAGATGTCAAGTATTGGAGATCATTGAGATAATCAGACAGTAGAGAGGATCACATAATTACTGCATGAGTACAGTGACTTATTTCCAACAACATTCTCATAGATGAAGGGGTTAGTAGGAGAGATAGGAGAGATGAATATCTCATTGAATCCGGAAGCAAGACCTATCAGACAAAGGCCTTACATATTGAAACGAATATACAAAGAGAAGGTGAAGACAGAAATTGACAAGATGCTAGAAGTTGGTGTCATAGAACCTATAGAAGAGTCATAATGGATCATTCCTATGGTGGTGAAAGAAAAGAACCAAGGAAGGATCAGGGTTTGTGTAGATTTGAGAAAATTGAATGATGCTTTCCTACATGATCCTTTTCCTACCCCATTTACAGACGAAGTTTTGGAGAATGTAGGGTGTCAAGAAGCTTATTCTTTTACAGATGGATTCTCATGATATCATCAGATAAGGATTGCACCTGAAGATAGACACAAGACTACATTTTCTACACAGTGGGGCTCATTCCAGTATACAATTATTCCATTTGTATTGAAGAATGCACCAACCATTTTTTTAAGGGTAGTAGTAGCATCTTTTACGGACTTTATTCATAATTTTTTGGAGGTTTACTTGGATAATTGGACAGTGTTCAATTTGTTGAAGGATCATGTTGAAGCATTAAGGATAATATTGGACAGATGAAAACAATGTTAGATAGCATTGAATATCAAGAAATTTGTTTTCAGCACACCTTTTTGGATTTTGTTAGGGCATGTGGTGTGTAAACAAGGTCTGTTGGTTGATCCTGCTAAAATTGTTTTCATAGTTAATTTACCACCACCAAAGTCAGTGCACTAGTTGAAGAGTACATCGGGTCATACATGATACTATAGGAAATTCATAAGAGGATATGCACAGATCATTGTGCCAATGGATAAGTTGGTAAATAAGGACACTAAGTATCAATGTAATGATGAATTCCAATAGAGTTTGGATATTTTGAAAGAGAATATGGTTATTGCATCGATTTTAGTAATTCTATATTAGGAAAAATAATTTTAGGTGCATGTGGATGCATCTGCAATAGAATTAGGAGTAGTATTAAGCCAACAAGGAGAAGGTGATATAGATCACCCTATTTCATTTTCAAGAAGAGAGTTATTAGATTCAGAACAAAAATATAATCCTATAGAAAGGGAAGGGATAGATATGGTGTATGCTTTGCAGAAATACAAACATTACTTGTTAGGGAAACATTTCAAGATATTTACAGATCATTCAGCTCTGAGATACCTATTCAAAAATCCAATGTTGGGGGGAAGGATATGTAGATGGATACTCTTGTTTCAATAATTTGACTTTGAAGTTGTGATGAAGCCTAGAAGATTGAATGCAAGACCAAATCAATTATCCGGGATAACTAATGGAGAAGAACCCAGTAACTTGGAAGATAACTTTCCAAATGCACAATTGTTTTCAGTACAGATAGATGATGAGTATTTTTCTGATATTATTGAGTTTTTGAGTATAGGATTTTCACCAAGAGAATTTAATACTACACAGAAGAAAAATTGTGTGATTAGAGTTGCAGATTATCAGTTGATTGTGTGTCATTTATACAAACTAGGAGATGAAAACATCTTGAGAAGATGTGTGATGGAGCATGAAAGATCCATTATTTTGGTAGAGGTGCATGAAGGAATTGTAGGAGGGAATTTCATGGGAAAATCTACCTCGCAGAAGGTATTCTACGCGGGATTATGGTGGCCAACAATTCATAAGGATTCAAAGGAATATTGTCAAAAGTGTGATGTTTGTCAAAGAGTTGGCAAACCATCCTGGAGGGATGAAATTAAATTGAGACCTCAAGTAACTTTAGAAGTGTTTGATAAATGGGAAGTATATGTAGGTCCAATTAATCCACCAATAAGAAGATCAGGGTCCATATACATTATTACAATGACATAATACTTGACCAGAAGGGATGAGGAAACACCAGTGAAGGATTGAAGTTCATAGACTGCAGTGCTCTTTTTATTTGAACATGTAGTGACAAGGTTTGGATGTCCAAGAATATTGATGAGTGATCAAGGAACTCACTTCATCAACAGTACAATTGAGAAAATGCTTGAAGAGTTTAACATACACCACTAGAATAGTACTCATTATCACCCTCAAGCAAATGGAACAATGGAATCCTACAACAAGATTTTGGAGAATTCCTTAACAAATATTTGTAATGTGAACATAGATGATTGGGATTTGAGGTACCAATAGTACTTTGGGCTTATAGAACTACCCGAAAGAAGCTAACAGGGCAGACACCCTTTATATTTATGTATGGACAGGAGGTAGTAGTTCCCTTAGATTATTTGATACCAAGTCTCTGCATTGTAGCAATTACAGATATGATAGAAAGAGGTGCAGTGCATGAAAGATTGTCTCAATTGATGGAATTATAAGAGGATAGAATCATAGTTGGTTTTCATCAGGAGGTATAGAAAGAAAAGGATAAAGCATGTCATGATAGACATATAAAGAACAAGAAGTTTAAAGGAGGAGATTTGGTTCTCCTCTAGGAAAACAAGTATTTGCAGCACCTAGGGAAATTCAGAATGCATTGGCTCGGGCCATATCAAATAAAATCTGTCACAGATGGAGGTGTTGTACAACTGCAAGACTTAGCAGGAAAGGAAGTTCAAGGAATGGTGAATGGTAGTCGATTGAAAAATATATAGAGACAGTCGACCTACTAACCCTCAGTAGTTGTAGCACAGCAAGTAGACTTGTACATATTGTAAATAGCAGGAGTTAAAAGAAGAAAAATGAAGATAAAAATAGAAAAATGAGGAAAAATCCAAAAAGAAGTAGTTAGAGGAATAAGTGATCGACAGATAATTAAAGATAATAGTGTGCAGTAGACAAAACGACGAGGAAACAAAAAATGAAGATATTGCATGAAGAAAGTAACAATGCATCAAAGATGTAACACAACAACAAATTACACCGCACTGAAGAAAGGAAAACACAGCATGCATGGAAACTGGAAACAAATGGGACAAAGGAAAACGATGACCGGGAAACCAAAAAAACAATTATAAAAGGGGAAAATCTCGGATAAGTCCGACATTTAGCAATTTTTTAGCAAAAAATACCTTAAGACTGTAAATAGAGGGTGCTTAAGAAAGAGATATCGTAATTCACGTGCAAGGAAATAAATATAGCATCCCCTAAGGTTGGCACTCCCGGATGATTTGTGAGGGTGACCCGACAATAAGGAAGGGAAGAAGAAAAGAATGACAGAACCAGGAATTTTTGTGGAGCTATAGGATGTTACAACGTCAGAAACTGAATCTGTCACTCCAATAAGGGTAGAGGAAGAAATATCAACCACAGAATAGGTGCAAGTGGGTTAGAGCGTAGGACAATCAGAAAACCCTAACGGCGATGCAAACCCTAATATCGAAAACCCTGCAAAAGCAGAGGAAATGGAAAAACATAAACAAAAAGTCATTGCAGAAGAATTCATGGTCGAGGAAATCATGGGAAAGAAAGATATAGAGGATAAAGAAGAAGAAGAAGTCAAGGATGAATTTTTAGGAGAAAACCCAGCCGCGAGACAAAAGAGGAAAGCATCAGGAACACAAACCATAGTAGAAATCATGTTACATTATATCCTAGACGTGGTAGTTGCAATGGAAGACATGTTAGGGAAGGTGCCAAAGTTTAAATATGCATATCATGGTGTAGTATTAAGCTGGGTGCCCTACTTATTAAACCAATTTTTAGTAGATTGCAGGGATGCACAGGATAATGGGACATAATTCCATTATGTTGAGGGGTCCTAAATCCCTTTAACTCAACAACAGGAACAAAAACTTCCACCGAGGCCCAATTAGACTCTACAGCGTTTGATACTGGAATGCTTCTCCAGATCTTGCAATCTGGCCAATTAATCGATGGTATTTACATAGTGATAGACAGGATTTCTTCTCGTAAAAAATCCTCCTTCAGCTTGAACGTTCTCTTTTTTGTATTTTCTCTTATAGGTGGGTCTGATACAAGAAATGTGTTGGTATAAAATAGCAGAGTAACAAAGGGGAAAATCTTAACCACTAAAGAAGGATGAGCTCAGGATAACCCTCGTGCTCAAGCATGCAGACAATGATTCTCACACCTATGACAAGCCTATTATTAATACACTAACTTGTTGGTATTTCAATTATTGACTGAGATACAATTATTGAAGAAAACATACATCCAATAAACGATCGCAAGAAAAATAGTTTTCTTAGCTCTAATCAGTAATCACACATTAACACAAATATTTGTTTTCTATCATTAGAGACAAGAACTATAAAACATTGAATTAGCTAACTTATCAATAGATTCATAAACTCTTACTCATTATAGAATCCATTCATGAGATAAAGTCAGAAATAATTCCTCCTTAGATCCAATCACACACGCCTTTGATGAAAAATAGAAACTTGTCTCTGGTCCTAAATAGGACTTCTCAATTAAGGTAGCTCTGAAATAGTTCTTTACAAATCCAAAAATGAGGGTCTTTTCAAAAACCATTGACCCCTTCTAACAGGTCCATCCTCTTATTTATAACAAATTATAAACTAAAAATAACTATCAAAAGTGCAAGCTAAGTAAAACAAAACATCGCCACATGGTGCTTTCATCTCTCAGTATTCCAAGAGTCATCAAATGGTTTCACTTGAGTGGATGACTCTTCTCATACTCTAACCATTTGATGAAGAGTTCCTCGCATTAGTTGGCAAACAGGAATCTCTGTTGGTCCATCGAGGCCGAAAGGATATCCTTTATTTCCACTGCCAATGCCCAATACTTGACCACTTTAAAACTTAATTGTTGTAACATTGTTAAAGCCTTGATCGGGTGCTCCATGAACTGTTGTACTTGACCTGGTGCCATGTTCACCACCTTTTCTATCTCTGGAGTCCATGATGAGTCTTGTTCTACATGTAGTTTGACTATGTCATGCAAGTCAACAAGGTCCTCGGGTGTGCTGAATTCTAGGAGATCGATGTCTCTCATCGCCCGATTGACCTTGGTCCAGCCCCTTTCGCAATCGGCCCATTTCTCTTGGATCTTCTGATGAGATTTTTGAGCCATATTCACCCAGTATTCGGTCGACTTCCTTATATGGTCGATATTTTTTCCCTTAGTACCTGAATGTCATTCTCTTCGGAGACTCGGCCCTTTTGAACCACGCTGATGTAATCAATTCTTTACACCACTTTGTGGGCTTTCTCATACCATATTTCCATGTCCTTTGTTGGCATAGGGGCAGATCCAGGGTTCAACTCAAGAAGCGCACCAACAAAACCCTAACTATCGACCATTTCGGCAACACCTGCGAAGCAGGGGGGGTTACAGGACTCAGGCATATGTAACCAAGTTGGGACATAGATATGTGATAATAACACTTCGTAGAGTATTCTAGCAATACTTAGAAGGTGGTATGCATTAAGTCATTATCTTTATTAACATTGCAAAACAAACCCTAAGATAGATCAACGCAGTAACAATATAGATTAAGCACTTCGATCATTTATCACATAGCACTGAGTTAGATCTAACATTCATTCATTCTTAACACAACTAAGCACTAAGAATCAATAGATATATCTAATATACATAATAAGAAAATCACTAAGAAGATTCATAACATAACCAACAAAGCACAAAGCAAACCAAAGACACAAGATATATGTGGTTCACCCCAGTGTGGGGCTACATCCACCAATTGCTTCATCTTCTTTATTATTCTTCAATCTCTTACATTCATCTGCTCATGTGCACTAAGCCATAGAGCCAAGGTTTGCACCAGACAGGAGATATGTGCATTGTGCACTAGATCCTCCTTCTAAAAACTAGGTCAAGGCATAGAGCCAACTTCTCTATTGAGCACAGAGCCTTACACATGCATTTGTTTGCACAAAGCAACTCAAAACTAATTGCACTTAGCCTCTTTTTCCACTATTCTCTTCACCCCTTTCTACATTACATTCTTACGTATTTATACTTTTACAATAAGTCCTAATCATGGGTAAACCCATGGGCCGACATCCCATAACCCATTACAAAAACCCTAAGGAACCCCTTGTTGGGTCCACATAGCCCGCAAAATAAGTGACATCTACGATCTCAGCTCCGCCTAGGTGCTCCATCTTCGACCAGCCTATCGAAGTCCAAAAGTGGTCCAAACCTGACTAAGGTTTCCTCAAAACTTGGCTTTCTTTTTATTGATATTCCTTTCCTTCTTCCCTGTAATCTGAGTCTCTCTAATAGTTTTTGGAATCCTCTTTCCATTCTTATTCTTATCTTCTCCTAGCATGGTGACTTCGCATTGGTGATGTGTTCCAAAAGGGTTCGAAATTAATACCCCTTATCTTATTAATTCCAGGGTGGGTATTTTGCTTTCTTTCATAGATAGTTCCTTCAAACCTTCTTGCATTCTTTCAACCTTGACAACTAATTCTCTTTCCTTTTGTTGCTTCAACTTATCTTCACATTCTTCTATTAGTCAGTCTATTTTTCTAGCTATGAAATCCCTTAGTTCTTTCTTTTTCTTTTTTGTAGCTTCTTCCTCTACTTTCCTCTAATTTGATCCTTCCCAATCCAAGTCTTTCCTAACAGAAGTGGGAAAGGGGCGTTGTTCTCAACAAAATTAATGACTTCAAATTCCTCTTAAGTTGATGTTCCATGGATAATAATAGGTACATTAGTAACTCTTCCACATAAGGTTATAATATTTCCCTTAAACAAGCCTATCCTTCCCAATGAAGGTACCACAGTAGGCTTTCCTAAAATTTCTCAAGTATCTTATGTCATAATATTCACTGGTGTTTCCTCATCCAAGACACATTCTATGTCGAAGTCTTCTATTCTTGTACTTATGCATTGTTTTACTTTCAAGATCTCTAGTAAAGTGGCATCTTTATGATTATTCATTGTTTCTTTCAATTGTGATAACATAGTCTAAGCTTTCTCTGATTCTTTCTCTTTATGATTCTCTAACATGCTCTTAGTCTCTTGACTTTATTTTTCTTGTCTCATGTTCATCCTTTCAACTTTAGCAATCATCCTTGGACAATCCTCAACCTCATGACCAACAATTTTACAACAAAGACAAATAGGACCTGTACCAGGGCATTCCTTAGCCAGATGTCTCGGTCTTCTGCAGTTATAACATAATGTCAATCCTCTTTTTATTTTATATGTTCCCCAACCACTTCTGTATTGTGCACTAGGATCACAGTGCTGGACCTACAATCTGTAAAAATTATTTCTAGGTTCTTGCATCCACTTATTAGTCCAAAAATTCTTTCTATGCATAGGAATAACATATATTTCTTCATTTCTATTATCTTTACTTAGATCAACTCTTTCTTCCAACTGCACCCTAGATTTCAGACTAGGACAAAATCTATTAAACATACCTAAATTCATGCTTTCGAAACAAAATTTTCACTTACCTTACTCTTATCAAAGAACAGAGCTTTACTTCTTTTAAGATATTACCTCTTTTCTTTAGATTGAGTTCCTTTCTTAGCTCAAAGCTTCAAAATTCAAGTAGAGTATTGCGCACTACATCAATAGATATATGCATGGAGCTTCTCTTCAGTTCCCAACAATGGAACCATTTATTGGCATAGGGGAAAACCTAAGGTTCAACTCTAATAGTGCACCAACAAAACCCTAACTATCGGCCCTTTCAACAACACCTGCGAAGAAGGAAAAGTCTCACCTGAGGTAGAAGTAGGGAGGGTTACAGGACTCAGGCGTCTATAACCAAGCTAGAACATAGATCTGTGATAATAATTCTTCGTAGAGTATTCTAGCAATACTTAGAAGGTGGCATGCATTAATTCATTAGATTTATTAACATCGCATAACAAACCCTAAGATAGATCGGTGCAGTAACAATAGAGATTAATCACTTCGATCATTTAGAAAATAGCACTGAGTTAGATATAACATTAATTCATTCTTAACACAACTAAGCACTAAGAATCAACAGATCTATCTAATATACATAATACACAAAGCACTGAGAAGATTCATAACATAACCAACAAAGAAAAAAGCAAACCAAAGACACAAGATATACGTGGTTCACCCCAGTGTGGGGCTATGTCCACCAACTGCGTTGTCTTCATTATTATTCTTCAATATCTTACACTCATCTGCTCTTGTGTACTAAGCCACAAATCCTATATCCACACTAGACAGGAGATATGTGCACTATGCACCTGATCCTCCTTCCCAAAACTAGGTCAATTCACAGAGCCAACTTCTCTATTGAGAACAGATCCTTACACACGCATTATGTTGCACAAAGCAACTCAAAAGTAATTGCACTTAGCCTATTTTTCCACTATTCTCTTCACCCCTTTCTACATTACATTCTTACTTATTTATACGTTTACAATAAGGCCTAATCATGGGTAAACCCATGGGCCGACATCCCATAACCCATTACAAAACCCCTAAGGAACCCCTTGTTGGGTCCACATATCCCGCAAAATAAGTGATATCCGCGATCTTAGCTCCGCCTAGGCGCTCCATCTTTGACCATCCTGTCGAAGTCCAAAAGTGGTCCAAACCTGAATAAGGTTTCCTCAAAACTTGGTCGAGGGCCAACATCCTTGCACGTTGTTAGTGCCATAAGGGTGCCTTTATGGAAATCGGTTATCCCTGCAGTGAAAAGGTGTTGCTCACTTGTAAATTTACTGTAGGCATCCTGGAATTCGCTTCTCAAGAACATTGTGGCCTGTGTGGAGTCCTAATAGTATTTCACCAAATGGCCTAGATTATCCAACTTCTTTAGTACAGCGGCCAACTCCTCTTCATATTTCCTTACTCTATCAAGGGTGGCATTTATGATCACCATCCCTGGGCCGATGAGCTCAAACGTCTTCGCATGCTCTATGTTGATCAACGTTTCCTCTGTGGTGATGAGGATGGAACTATCCAGAGTAAGCCTCCTCTTCTTAGTGGTTCTCCTCATGATGGATTTCCTCTTTTGGTCGTAGGAGATGGATTGTATATTAGTGACCTCATCCACAGGTTCAGGGATTTTTTTCTCTCCCCAAGTAAGAATGTTTCCCAAGCTCCCGATTGTGTATATCTGGTCAATACTAGGTTATTGAACCTCTTTTGTATGTCTCAAAAGTTTGGCCTTTGGTTGTTGCTCATCGGGAGGTAAAGTACTGGCCAAAATTGATGAATCAGGGGCAAGCTCAGTATTTAATTGATAATCTGTTGTCGATATGCCAATTTCCTGTGGTGGAATTTCTTCCCCTTGTTCACCTGATCCTAGCTCATCCCTTGAGATGTCCATTGGGACTCTTGGTATGTCAAGGGGCTCAGCGTCCAAGGAACTTTCAACCTCGTACTCGTTCTATGGACTTCTATGACTGGGAGCATCAGGACCTGGGTCGGATGCTTTCTCAGGTTTGTTTTCCTCTGTGATTTTCACCAAAGTGACCAGGGACACCTATGAGCTCTCCTCATCATCATAGATGGTTATTAGATCAAACAGGGGATTTGGTGTACTTTCACTACCTGATGTCCTCGCTATCTCGAGCTGAGCCGAAACTTCCCCTAGTGATCCAAGCTGTGGAATTGAAACTTCAGGGTCACCTGACCCAGTGGTTTCTTCAATTTGTATTTGCTTCGGATCACTTGGTCCTCCCCGGCTTTCGATTGGGTTGTCGGCAGGAACCCTTTTCATCTCTACGAGGTATGGGTCATTCTGCAGCTGATTAATTACTCTTTGTGCCTCTTCCATTAAGCACAAACCCCTTGTCTATGCCTCTGGTGTTAAGAAAAATCCCCTTCCCTGCACCTCTATTGTCTTTGTCGCTCTGACTTCTTCCCCAGCTTTGAAGGCCTCTTGAGTTGATTTTTCTATTGTTTCCACATTTTCATCCATGTTCATGGCCTTGAACCTAGTCATATTTGGGTTGGCCATCCTCTGCACCACCTCATCCCAATATTGGGTGTTCTCTATGAAGAATTCGTCCTCAAAATTATTGTGAGCATATGGCTAATAGGATGACACTTGCGACACATGTTGGAGGACTAGGATTTTAGGATAATTCTTGTGGAATCACCCTTTAGGGAACCTAAATTCCAGTTGTCTCAGCCCTTCTTGTTTGGCTTGAGAAGTATCCTTTACTAGATAGAACCCTAGATGGAAACCATAGGGTATGAAGGCTCGTTTCTTGTATTTGACCAATGTGGCGTCACATCCCTACAGGATGGTCTAATAAAAAAGTTCTCCCATGACGAGCCAGTCTGGGACATGAGCTAGTAGGAGATGTGGTGCTTCAGTGGCCCCGAACACCCTGATGTAGGTTTTGCACTTGTCCAAATATCAATGGCCTACCTTGGCTATCAGTTTCTTGGTTGTCGTCGATAGCCTTGGGAATTCCTTCTTAAAAAGAATAAAATAAATAGGGGCGATGAATTCATCGCATATGAGGAAGTAAGATTTCTTTTACCTGTTTTCCCATAGCACGTTGAAGTAGACGTGGATCGGGATCTCTGCAACATGCCATCTCAGATTCATGCCGGCGAAGACATTCCTAGCGCACATGACATAAAGCTGGTATGAGACCATGTAGAAAGTTGGTGCCTCTCCTTCCTTTGGCATCTAAGCCTATTTCACACAAATTCTTAGTTGTTTGGAGATTATTGCTCCCCAGTTGGAACTGCTCCCAACGATTGCAATTATGTATGCCAAAAGAATCCATGCTTCTAAAATCTTGGAGCAATCCTTTTCTCCATATCCTTTTCTCCATATAGTTGGTAGATGAGATCCATCAAATAGATGTATGGCTCCCTTAGTTTGATTGTCCCATACCTTCCATTTCTCCGATTGGTAAATTTCTTGTCTTCCCTCCACCATGAGGCCATCAACCGACTGGTGTCATAGAATTCATAGAACTTCACCAATAAGTTCGTTTTGAGCCACTCCTTTAGGTCCCTGAGATCGTAGTATTTATGGACCTCCATCAGGAGGAAAACTATGATGCACCCTCCATTCTAATCATTAATCAAACATTTCTACCTTTATGTGTTGTCGATGAGCCACTTCAGGACCTCTATACAAGGGAAAACGGGGGTTTTTCTGACCACCATGTGTAAATATGACCATTGGATGTTGGGGAATACTTGGTCATCGATCACCCTTACGTATGAGTCACTATGTGGGATATACTCTAGGTATTCTTCTCTACTAATCATGTTGAAGATATCCCCCCACTGTGGGAGCGGTAACTTGGATCCGGTGCTTGCCTCGATATCGCCAAAGGTCGGGGGCTGGATGAAAAATTTCTTTCTTGTTGTATTGACAACAGGCTCTCACCTAGGGGCATACTCCAATTGCCTCATGGTCCATAGAGAATAACCTTCACCTTTCTTTGGTTCTTTTAGCTTTGGTGCCCTCAGCGAGAATCTGGTGGTTGGCTTTCTCAGCGGCATTGTTCCTCTGAAGCTTGTTAAACCTGGTCTTTTTTATAATCACAAAGGTCAGTATAGTCTTCGAGTTGCTCGTTTCCCTCCTTAGGAAACTCTGGCATTCTCTTACGCACAGAATGAATTTGTTCACAATAGTTCAAGAGATTTAAAAAGGGAAGACCTTACCATGTCGCATCATCCATTCAATTCGGGTTATAAATGAAATTTCAATAAATCTGTTGTCGAATATTTAGAGGAGTTAGAACTTAATTTCTTTGTGGGTTGACGGTGGAGGTGCGGGTGATGATGTGGTCTATCGGCGATTTCAAAAATGTTGTTTTATTTGGTGCACAAGGTAGCATTTAATGCGGGATCAGGTATTAATTAACTCCTTAAATGTCCAAAATCCGATCGTATCTAACATTGAAAACGTCTCGTCGTGTCTCTCTTTCAGTGGGTGGATCAGGGGTTGGGATTGTGCTATGAACATTTTCGTTGATATCCTCCTGTAAAAAATACAACGTTGACTGATCTCACTTTACAGTGATGACATGGAAAAGATGACTCGAAGGTGTGACTAGGACCTAGGGAACCAATAATGACTCAGGATAGAACTAGACCGTACAATCCTCGTACCTAGGAAAGACACGTGGCATTCGAGACCAGTGACTTAATTCGCTCGTATTAATCAGATTCGGGAATTTCCTTGAGAAATTCGTTCTAAAACCAAATCCTAGCTTACAGATGCCAAAAAGTGTCAAGGATCAGTGATCGATGATAAACCTATCCAAGTTCTCTCGGATCGGCTCCCTCGAAAAAGTCTTGATGTCGAAAATGCATCGGGGATTGGGGATTGGGGATAACTTTATCGTGGTCAAAATGTTTGTTGTGATCGTTCTGGATTTTTCTCGATCCCGATAAAGTGTGTCGGGAATTGGCTATCGGGGATTTCTTCTCATCCTTCATTAACATCTATCATCCTCGTATTTTACCAATGTCGAAGGGGATTGGCTATCTCTCAGACCTTTATGCGAAAAACTTACACAAACAAAAACTTCCTTATGTCGATGCCGATGAATATCAGTGCTTAGTGACTGTTGTTTTCCGAGTGGTTACTTTACTTACTTGAATTGTTTTCGACGTCGAACCTAAGCACGTTAGGTGCAATGTTTGGTTGTTGATTCATAATTAAGGTGTTAAGGAATTTTAGTCTTGGGGTTTCATAAGTTCAAACAAACCTAAATAGGTGATGAGATTCATGATAATAAACAAAGACAAAACATTTCCCAAAATGAAATCAATTCAGACAGTGCATAAAACAAGTGGTACCCAAAAAATGAAAAAATTTGATAAGTCTTTTTTAGGATGTGTTGAGTGCTCAACAAATGGTGACTTGTTGGGAGAAAGCAAAATCTTTGTTCCTACCTCGGGCTCAGCTGATGCAAAATTTGGTTAATAAATTAACTAGTTGGTGAAATTCCTTGAAATTCCTTGGTTGGTGAAATCTAGGCCTGCCTGTGGGGTTTCATCCTTTATTCCACCTTTGTTTCCTATAACCATGACCCCATCCCTCTTTTGAAAAGAGTCGAGTAAATCATTCACTGGCACCAGGCATTTTATTTATCATCATTCACTTGCTACAGTGTTGCTTCACTGCTAATGAGTGTCCATAGCCCCAGCGGAGTCACCCCGACGTCACAGACCTTGCTCCGCTTCTAGCTAGCATCCATAGCCCTGGTGAAGTTATCTACATACCCTCTCCTACTTTGCACTCATTTGATATGATTTATTTTATTTCAGCAGAATTCCCTGAGCGAGTGGGAGAGGAGGACGTCTGTTATTTGAAAAAAATGAGATGGTCAAGGTGAATATTTTCTAGCTCTGTCTGGAGGTGTATGTAGTCCTTTCCAGCTTACCATCTTTCCCTTCAGGTTTTACCAAACCACCAGGCGGACACTTCATCACTTTTCCAAGGTTGTTTATTTGCACAGGTTAGATACAGAATTCCTTCAAAACAACCGCAAGTCTCCCAGTGCTTCTTGTGTTGTATGTAAGCATGAGTCAAGAACAGAGTTTGTCATATCGCATGAACTAAGTTCAACCAATGCCTTGATAAACACAAACTTCAAAAGTGAATAAAGTACTATAACAAGAAAAAAAAAATGAACTCTGCAATCAGACTATCTAAAAACAAAATATATTGAAAACACACACATTTTTTTTTAACAGAAATATTGTTTAAGGGCTTGTACATTCACTGGGAGGGCATTAGGTTCCCCCCTCATATTTTGCAACTGATACATGCCTACCCCAATTTTTTTGGCTACCTAAAAAGGTCTAATCCACAGATTATGAAACTTCAAATGTTTTCTCTTCGGCTCATTTGCTCTGTCCCATTTCAGGACTAATTCTCCTACTTCAAAATTCTTCTCTTTGGCCTTATGCTTATCGAACCACCTTTTAACTATCTGATGATGAGCTATGAACTTTGATTTTTCTTTCTCCCTTTCTTCTTCCAGCATGGGGAGGGTATCAATTCTTTGTTGTACAACTGATGAAGGTTGTCCTCTAGAATCCTCAACAAGATGAAGGGATGGAAGATATAGCCTGTTCGGAAGAATGGATTCATTTCCATATACCCGAAAGTATGGGGAATTCCCTATAGCTTCCTTGGGTGTTACTCTATTATCCCATAAGGAATTATGAAGTGAATTGTGCCAATTCCTCTGGTTGTCTACAATTGTTTTCTTTAATATCCTCACTAGGTTCTTATTGGTTGATTCTTCCACTCCATTCCCCTGTGGATAGTAGTTTGCAGAGTATCTAATTATGATTCCTTTATCTAAATAAAACTCTATTAATAGGGTGGAAGAAAAGTAAGAGGCATTATAAAAAACAAGGACATGAGGCATACCAAACCTTGTAATCAGTTGTTGTTCTATGAATTGGATCACCACCTTTTCGTTTACATGAGTCTGAGGGATGGTCTTTGCCCATTTAGTGAAATAGTTTGTGGAATTCAATATGTATCTATGTTGTTTTAAAGAACTCGGTGTAATTTCTCCTATGATATCTAACCCCCATTGCTCAAATGGCCTGGAGACGGCCACGGGTTGGAGTGGGACAGCTGATCTATTTTCTCTCCACGCACTCATTTGACAAGTTTTACAGTTCCTAGAGTATGTGTGAGCATCCCTAAACAGAGTAGGCCAACAATAGTCGGCTCTCAGTATTTTGTGGGCGGTAGTATTCTCGGCGAAGTGTCCACCTGTAGGACCATCATGGAGTTCCTTCAGAACCTTGTCTGCATCTTCACGTTCGAGACATATTAAAAGTACCCCATCATAATTAACATAGAAGAGCACCAAACTTATGAGGCGATATTGTGTTGATTTTAGTCTAAGAGATCTCCTTTCCTTAGGGTTTAGGTTTTCTGGGAAAGACTCGTGGTGAAGGAGATAAGATAATTTCCCATACCAAGACTCATGCCTTGGGGAGACATATGAAGCTTCACCACACCATAATGCCAATTCATTCTCCCATCCAGGATCTTCATTTACTTGGTCTTGGGCTTCAGCTACCAGTTTACATAATCCTTGTCCCTTAACCAATTTAGTAGGTTCTATATCGAGATCAAATTCTTGGACCACTGCCATCCAGTTCCCTCTTCTTTCCCCCATATCATGTTGAGTGAATAGGGATCAGACAGCAGGATGAGGCACAATGACTTTGGTATGGTTCTTTAGAATGTAAGATATGAAGTGTTTCACTGCCTTGTAAACTGCATAAGCATGCTTTTCATAGCAGGGTAATTTAGTTCATCCCCTTGGAGATTAGTGCTCATAAACGAGATCGGGGCCTCATTGTTGTCATCATCCTTCTGAGTTAATATTGCAACTAACGATTGGACGGAGGAAAAAGTGTAGAGGAAAAAATATTTTCTAAAGTCGAGACTTCGCAACATTGGAGCTTGAGAAATCACAGTCTTAATATTGTTGAAATCACTTTTTCATTCATCGTCCCACTTAAATTCAGCATCTGTGTGGATCATTTTTTGTAAGGGTTTGATAGTTTCAGTGAAATCAGGGGTGAACTTTCTCACAAAATTGATTTTCCCAAAGAAGGATTGCATAGCATTTTTATTGTGGGGTAATGGAAGCTGAGCTATAGCCCTAATTCGTTCTGGGTCTATGCAAATTTTGAATTGAGATGTAATATGACCTAGTAGTTTACCTTCCTCGACACCAAAAATAGTTTTCTTAGGGTTTAAGGATATACCGTATTTTCTACACCTTTTGAAAATCCAGGTTAAGTGTTGGATGGCATCTTCTTTGTTCTTCGAATACATAGTCGCGTTGTCCAAATAAACTACTACACATTTGTTGATTAGTCCCCAAAACGCTACATCCATGGCCCTTTGGAAGGTTTCCCCTGCATTGATTAACCCAAAGGGCATGCATTTATAATAAAAGGTTCCCCACTTGGTTCAGAAGGTAGTTTTCAAACGGTCTTCCTCTGAAACTAGAAATTGGTTGTAACCTGAAAAACCATCCAGCAGAGAGAAAATCTCAGAACCAGACACGGTTTGCAAGAGTTGCTCCATCGGTGGGACTGGGTAGTTGTCCTTTTTTTAGGCCCTATTGAGGTTTCTGAAATCCACACACAGACAAATCTTCCCAGATATTTTCCTGACAGGAACCAAATTTTCTACCCATGCATAGTGTCCAACCTGGAAGATAATTTTAGCATCTAGTAATTTCTTTAACTCCTGACACATGAGAGGCTCCAAGGATGGGTGGTACTTTCGGAGCTTATGTTGGAAAGGTTTCACTCCAATCTTTAACAGGATTATGTGTTGAATGATACGAGTATCATAAGTTTTCAGATCTCGGTAGGACCATGCAAAAACATCTTGATATTCTCTAAAAAGTTTGAGATAGGCCTTCCTTTCTTCTTTAGATACTGTCTTGTCGAGATTTATATTCTTGGGGTTTTCCAGGGTTCCTATATTTATAGTCTCGTACATGGGATAGGAACTCCCCATATTTGTGTTCATTGACTCTTTGAATATTTCTCTTAAGTCAAAAAGGTTTTCTAAATTAGCAACCCCTTTAGGTATCATGTGAGACATCAGTTTGTCAGTCGATTGATTTGTTTCAGGTTTTTGAACATGGGGGGGGGGGTTTCTACTAATTGTGCCTAAAATATTTCATCGTCAATAGCCAAATCTCTAAAATTATCCTGATTGGTTAAAAAAATTATGATCTGTTCATCTCCTTTAAAGACCTTCCAATTGGAAATATTGTTGGCCACTGACGGTTTTTAGAGTAGTTCCACAGTGAATCGGGAGGCTTCATAGTCTTCTAGAGGGGATAACCTTGAGGCAGCAGTGGCCAGAGAATCATCAAGAGTGTTCTTTGTTCTGTGGATCGATGTAATGTTGAAGGCTTCAGAATGTTTTATTAGTCTGTCCACTTCCTTTTGATAATTCCTCAGGTGGGGAGAGTTGTAGTGTATAGTGTTCCTTACTTGTCTAACGATGATTTCAGAATCTCTGAAAACCTTTAGTTATTTAAAATTTAAGTCTATGGCTTTCTTTATCCCTTGAACTAGAGCTTCATACTCGGCGGTGTTGTTTGTGCATTCAAATTCTAGTCTACAGGAGAGGAAATTTTGTTTACCTTTAGGATCAATGAACATACACCCCTCTCCTAACCCTTCTTGCGATTTAGATCCATCAAAGTATAAGGTCCAAATTTGTGAGCGAAAACCATCAGTTTATTTTTGCCTACCACTTTCCTCCTTTCCTCCTATCTGTTATGTGATTTTTAACACAGGTTCCTGACATAAGAGGGTTTCTTCCGCCGTCGTCGGCAAATTTTCTTGAAAAATCATTTCAGAGTTTTGAGTAAGAGGAACATCAAATGAGAGGGGGGATAAATTCCAGAAATCAGAGTCACAGGAATACTTTCCTAGCACGGGGAAATTTTTCGAAGAAGGTTCATTGAGGGTTTCTAGGTCAGTGATAGTATGTTTTAGATATCTTTCCCTATCAATTCTGATCATATTCCTGTGTCCCTTTAATGGAAACCAAAGGTGAGCCCATTCTGTACTAAAGTATTTTTTTAACTTCTTAGACCAATATCAACTAAGTAGCAATCCATAAACTTATGGGATATTTACTACAATGATTGTTGGATTACTGAGAGGAGGGGTGAATCAGTAATAGAGAAATTTAATCATTTTTCACCAAAAATGCAAGTGTTATATCAATGTAGCATTATCATCCAATAGTTACAGAGTAAATAAACAATGAACAAATGAGCAATCACACACATACACAGTACACCAGTGTTTTTATGTGGAAATCCAAAGCAGGAGAAAACTATGGAATGATTTTTCTTATATGTCTTAAAGAATTACATTCATTGGAAGCACCAACTTACTTTGTTTTCTAGATGCAACTGGAAGGAGGATCCAACCCCCTAGTTTCTCAGGATACAACCTGAGGGAAGCTCCAACTCCCCAATTCTTTGGCTACAACCAGAAGGAGACTACAAACCCCTAATTTATGTGGCTACAACCACCTGTCCTTGCCCCATCCAACCGCCTTGAAGTAGAAGTAGAATGATGGAACCACTGTCACACTATCACTGTGAGATATAACATTCTGCAATTGTGTCAATCTATACTACTGACATGTAGCCAACCTGTACCATTGCCCTATAATCAATATGTACCTAAACTAAACATGTATCAACAAAATACAACAGGTATGCGACTTGTAGTGTTGCAGCACGTGTATGTATGCACCCTATCTATTATGCATCCCGCGTATGTATGCGACCAAAGTGTTATGCATCCTGTGTATGCCTTCTGAAAACTAGGTTTTTGTTTCTTCTAAAAACTTTTGACCCTGTGTAACTTCTTTCACATAGATATATAACCTGTCACTGCATCCATAATGTATCTATACCATGTGGATGCATCCTCATTCATATCTCTCTCTAGTCATGTGTCAATAGTGTGTGTAATCATGAATAAGTATAATAACCCTCACATTATCTACACTTCAAACCTTTTCTGATATTCAGCCTCTCAAAACATCAACCAATACAAGCTCTCAACCATATACCACAAAAACCCTTAGCCATATGCCAAGAAATACAAGATGTTCCTCAACAAGAAGTATCAATCATAAATATACTAGCATTGTATTTATGTAGATCTGAATTATATAGAAGATCCCATGCAGCCACTAGTATTTCTAGGGAGAATCCTCAAATCTCCGTAACCATTTCTCATGCATAAATAAAAATCAAACTATTCGTAGAAACAAGACATACCTTTTGAACCAATGGATAGATATGATGTATCTGAGCACTACAGACCTTCCTGGGAGCTTGATCTCGAAATCTAGAACCTCTACATATTCATCTTCTCAAGTTTCCATGGATTTACCAACATGTACGCACCCTAATACACTCCCAGCCCGCGTACGTATGCACCCTAATACACTACCATCCCGCGTACACCTCAATATGTATGCACCTAATATGATGTCAAGCCATGTACGCCTCAAAAAATAGGGTTTTTTAGTATTCTTTGTAATTCGGAGAATTTTGCCATCAACCCTTCGTACTACCTCGCACTTTCACAACTTTAGATGTATCAATGAGTACCTACAATAAGCCTCACACAACAAAAGATATTCAATGTGTTTAAGTCTGATTAAATGAGAGAGACTTGCCTCTTATTTATACTTTCATGTAGCATTCCACTTTCCTCATTTTAGGGAGTTCTCCATTAACTTTATTATTTAAAATTTTTCTTTTGCAAACACTTTGACTTTTAGGGGCTTCTAGATGACTCATGAGGGTTCTCCAACTTCACATGGACATAACTCTCTAACCGTGAGGAGTTATGTGACATTCCACATACCATCGGAAATGGCATGACATGTACTATCCATCTGGAATAGTCTTACCTACAAATATCTTAAAACTCATACCATTATCCATCAAACAAAATTGGGTCCATTACCCAAACCATTGTGCTACTGAAATTTTCTACCGGACTTTCTTCAAGGGTTGACATCAATGACAACTAGCCCATTTAATCAACAATCTCCCCCTTTGGAATTGATGAAAGCACTCTGATGCAATATTGAGGTCATGTCATGCAATACTGAAGTCATATCACTCATATCAACAATCTCCCCCTGTGACTATCATCCCCCTTGGAACCATGCCTATGTCCTCTGCATCTATGTGACCAACGCTCCCCCTAGAACCATGCCTCTATCCTCTGCATCTGATAAATCTCTCACCCTTTGTCATCAATGGAAAATGTATCTTTCCATCTGGGGTTGCTCCCCCTAACTGAATTGTTTGATATCCCAACCTAAACTGTCCTCTTTATGGTGCTTCTTCGTGTACATCTAAGAAATATAAGATAATAATTCAAAAGCATTCATTTTGAGGTATAAATAACTCTAATTCTCTAGCGAAGATACTCAAAGGATTCCCATGGAAGCAGTTTTGTAAACATGTTTTCCACTTGTTCTTTTGTGCCCACATATTCAACTCTGATGTTCTTTTCTACAACATGTTCTCCTAGAAAGTGATACTTGATTGGAATGTGCTTCATATTGGAGTGCATCACCAAGTTCTTTGAGATATTGATGGTGCTTGTATTATCACGATAGATTGGAATGGGCTCATCATACTCAACCTGTATATCTGTCAGAGTTTGTTTCATCCATAGGATCTATGTACAACATGTTGTTGTTGCAATATACTCTGCCTCAGCTGTGGATAGAGATATTGATGATTGTTTCTTGATTAGCTATGATACTAAACACTCACCCAAGTAGAATGTTGCTCCACTGGTCCTTCTTCTTTCATCAATGCAACCCTCCCAATCTGTATCTGTGTAGGCAATAAGTGATAGATCCTTTCCTTTTGGATACCATAATCCAAACTCTTATGTTCCTTTGAGATATCTGAAAATCCTCTTCACTTCTAATAGATGTGATTCCTTTGGTGTTGCTTGAAATCATGCTACCTTTCCAACTACGTGCATTACATATGGTTAGGACGTTGTCACATATAGTAGGCTACCAATCATTGACATGTATTGCCTCTTATCTGTAGACTTTGAATCATCATCTTTGCTCAACTTGAAATTGGTTTTCATGGGAGTGATAACTGGTTTGCAATCTTCCATTCCGAACCTTTTTATCATTTCTATGATATACTTGGTTTGAGAAATAAAAATTCATTGATTTCTTTAACGTATCTGAAGACCCAGAAAGAAGGATAGTTCTCCAAGTAATGACATTTAAAATACATTATGCATGTCCTTTGCAAATTTTTGTCTTAACCTATCATCAGTACTTCCAAAAATAATATCATCAACATAAACTTCAATTAATAAAATACTATCTTGAGTTACCTAGATGTAGAGGTTGTTGTCTGCACTTCCTTTTATGAACCCTACCTAATGTAGATATTTATCCAATCTAGAGTACCATGCTCTAGGAGCTTGTTTTAGACCATACAAGGCCTTCTTTAATTTACACACATAATTTGTGTTCTCTGACAACTGAAATCCTTTTGGTTGTTCAATGTATACTTCTTCTTCAAGTTCCCCATTCAGAAAAGATGATTTTACATCCATCTAATACACTTTAATATTTTTGGATCGTGCATAAGCTAAAAGAAATCAGATTGTTTCCATTCTGGCAGCTGGTTCAAATGTCTCTTCAAAGTTGATTCCTTCAACCTATGCATATCCTTTACATACCAATCTAGCTTTGTTCCTTGTAACCTATCCATATTCATTCAATTTATTCCTGTATACCCACTTTGTGTCAATCACATTCTTATCCTTTGGTCTTGGAACCAATTCTCAAGTGTCAGTTTTATCTATTTCATCTAATTCTTCATCCATGGCCTTATTCCAAAATTCATCCTTGTTTGCCTCTTCAAAATATATGGTTCAATCATAGATGAGAGTGCTAGGTGTGTTTTTTCTAGTGAACGGATTCTTCTTCTAGTCTCAACTCCTGCGTCTTTGTTTCTGATAATCTGATCTAAAGGATGATTCTTCTATACTCAACTGCTAGGTGTCTTTGGAGGCACTTGTTGAACTTTTTCTTCTTCTTATGTCAGATCCTCTTCATATTCTCCTTATACTTCTTTTTCATGTTCTTCTTCTTCTTCATAAAGTTGTTCCATTGATTCATTTTCTTCTTCCTTTAATTTTGGTCTACCTGTTTCATCAATTGTTACGTTGATGCTTTCCACAACTTTGTTCAATATCAGGTTGTAACACTTCTATGTTTTCCTTGTACTTGAGTAACCAAAAAGTACTCCTTTTTCCACACGAGAGTCAAAATTTCCAATTCTTCCATCTTCTCTTTTGATGTAGCATTTGCTTCCAAAAACTCTAAAGTGCTTCACATTTTATGGTCTTCCTTTCCATAGCTCGTAGGGAGTTTTATCAGTGTTGTTTCTGAGCATTACTCTGTTTTAAATGTGAACTAATATATGCACTACCTGTGTCCAAAATATATCTATCAATTTGGAATCCATTATCATTGTTCGAGCCATTTCATGTACTGTCATGTTCTTTCTTTCAACAACTCTATTTTGTTGAGGTGTCCTAGCAACGAAGAATTGTTTTTTTATTCCATGACTGTTGTAGTAGTCCATAAATTCCTTTGAATTGAAATCTCCTCCATTATCAGATCTCAAGCATTTGATTTTTAAATCCATTTCATTTTCAACCATTTCCTTGTAGACCTTGAAGTTTTTAAAAGCTTCTGACTTATTCTTGAGAAAGAAAATTGCAGTGATTCTTCTATAATCATCAACTAATAACATAAAGTATTTCTCACCTTTTAAACTCTTTGTTGTAGTTGGTCCAACTAGATCAGTATGCACAATTTCCATTGGTCTTGTCATTGAATATTCCTTTGATTTGAATTTGGTCTTTGTTTTCTTTCCTTGTTGAAAATTCTTGCATAAAGTGTTGGTTGGTTTCGTGATCTGGGGCATTTCTCTAACTGCTTCCTTTTTGTTGACTTTGACAAGGTTATCAAAATGTATGTGACCCATTCTTTTGTGTCATAGCCAACTTTCATCTTCCTTTCCTAGGCAACACTTTTCATTTCCAATTTCACTTAATACATATATGTTGCTTGAAGTTCTCGCAGTTGTTGCAATCAATTTTCCTGAACCTTATTTTCTTATCTTGCACTTTTGTGAATCGAAAGTAACTTTATGACCTTGGTCACACATTTGACTCACACTTAGAAGATTATGTTTCATATCTTCTACTAGTAGAATATTTTATGCCTTGGTATTCTTGTTCCCAATTCTGACTGTGCCTTTTCCAATGATTTTAGTTGAATCATCATTTCTGAAGGAGACTGGTCCATCTCTTTCCTTTCTTAATGTAAGAAACTTGTCTCTATCACTTGTCATGTGTTTTGAACACCCACTGTCAACATACCAACCATGTTTCTTCTGCTTAGATTGTAGAGGGAGTGTGCATTATTCATTTCTATAATGATTCTGCTTTCTTATCCATGTCCTTTTCTGAGGTTATTGTCTGTGACTGTTGTTATTCTATTGCGGTTATCTAGAAGGGACTGACATTCTGCAATCTTTGACCATATGTCCAAAGTTGTTACATTTGTAACATTCCACTTCAGTTCTCAAAGATTCAAACCTGTTGTAACTTCTTCTCTGTGTTTCACTAGGCCTTCTTGGATAACCCTTTTGTGTATGACTTTCAAAGTTGTTTATGCTCATGTTGTTAGCTCTGCAATTCACAGCTTTATGTCCAAAATTATTCCATGCATAACATAAACCAAAAAAGATAGTTTGATACCTAGGAGTTGAAGATATTCTGAAAGGAGATACTCTTATGAATTCTTCTTCTTCCTGAGACCTATCTTTCTGTTGTTGATTCTAAAATCTGAATCTTCTCGGTGGAGGAGTGTCCATGTAATCTTCCTTGTAGATCTTCATATCCCCTTTGATTGTTTCTTCATATATTTTTGGATATGTTTCTTACTTTGTTGTTTTGGAGCTTGATCCCTTTTATGTTTGATTGTATCCAAGTCTGGACTTGTCATGATGAAGTTTTTGACTGTTGATAATGTCATCCAAAAATTTTGAGTTGTTCTACATGTTTTTCTTTTGAAGATCATTTCTTAATGTGACAATCTCTACTTCCGAATTTCCAATGATCCTATATTTTTATTATAGTTATTCTTTGAGTGATTCTTCAATTCTTTTATCTTCTTCTGTTCGAACCTTCAAATTTGTGATCATTTATTCTAGTTCTTGAGTGTCTTCTTTCTTGTCTAGTTCCACTTGTAGTTTCTTGTTTTTCTTCTTTTCTCTTCTGATAACTTCTATGTCACACAAAAATTATTCTCGATAGTCAACTTCTGTCTCTTCATATTCTTCTTCGGCTTCTTCATATTCTTTTTCGGCCTCTTCATATTCTTCTCTGGAGTCTTCTTTATCAGTCTTCTACTGCAGTCAATAGAACTATTTATGTCTCACTGTCACTGACTTCATCTTCATCTGATGATGAGATGTCTTCTTTGGTGCATAAGTTTTTCTTGAAAACTTTCTTTTTGGTTATTTTGCCTTTATATGTTTGTTTTCTATTTGAGTAACCTTAATCATTTTTCTTTTTCTTGTGAGGACATTTGTTAGAAAAATGACCAATACAATCACAATTAAAACAAATCAAAGGAATCTTACCTCTATACCTGTCGTTGGTTCCCTTGTTCAATCTTTTGACAAATTTGGCCACTTCTTCATCATCTTCTGAGATGTCATTGTTGTTGCTATGTTCTTTTTCTTTTTTCTTTCCCTTTTTCTTTAACTTTTTGGATGCTTTGAAGGCTTCTTCTTTTATATATGGATTTTCTTGTTCATTTCTCATTTCATATGCTATGAAGATTCCATGTAATTAGTCCATGTTTATTGAGTTTAGATCTACTCTTTCTTCTAGTGTTGATATCTTAGGGTCAAATCTCATAGGAAGAGATCTTAGTACCTTTTGAACAATTACAGATTCTTTGATTTCTTCTCCCAATCCCATGATTTCATTTACTGTTTCATTGACTCGTAAAAAGTAAGATGCAATATTCTCATCTTCCTTCATCTTTAGTTGTTCGAACTAACCTCTGTAAGTTTGAAGCTTTGTTGCTTTGACTTTTGAATCTCCTTCATAAATATTTTGAAGTTTGTCCCAAATCTCTTTAGCGGATTTACAATGTGCAACTTTGGTGAATATTGATTCTCCAATACCATTCAAAAGTGCATTTGTGGATTTAGAATTATTCTGACTGAGATTTATTGCTTTGTCATTTGTCAGTGGAACTATTGGTGTTGTGTATCCATCTACAATTGATTTCCAAATTTCAAATTCTTGTGCCTATATATATGTTTCATCCTTATGCTCCAAAATGCATACTTATGTCCATCAAATTGTGGTATTCCATTTTTATACATGTTTCTCTCCATGCTCTACCTTTCAATGGTTAAACTGATTTCTGAAGGAACCTGCTCAGATACCAATTGTTGGATTACTGAGAGGGGGGGTGAATCAGTAATAGAGCAATTTAATCCTTTTTCACCAAAAATGCAATTGTTATATCAATGTAGCATTATCATCCAATAGTTACAGAGTAAATAAACAATGAACAAATGATCAATCACACGCATACATAGTACACCATTGTTTTTACGTGGAAACCCAAAGTAGGAGAAAACCATGGAATGTTTTTTCTTATATGTCTTGAAGAATTACATTCATTAGAAGCACCAACTTCCTTTGTTTTCCAAATGCAACTAGAAGGAGGCTCCAACCCCCTAGTTTCTCAAGATACAACCTGAGGGAAGCTCCAACTCCCCAATTCTCTGGCTACAACCAGAAGGAGACTACAGCCCCCTAAGTTATCTGACTACAACTAGAGGGTGGATACAACCACCTATCATTGCCCCGTCCAACTACCCTGAAGTAGAAGTAGAATGATGGAACCACTTTCACACTATCACTTTGAGATATATCACTATACAACTATATCAATCTGTACTATTGACATGTATCCAACCTGTACAATTGCTTTGTAATCAATATGTACCTGAACTAAACATGTATCAACAAAATACAATAGGTGCGCGACCTATAGTGCTGCAGCAAGTGTATGTACGTGCCCTATATATTATGTATCCCGCGTATGTACGCAACCAAACTGTTATGCATCCTGCGTATGCCTTTTGAAAACTAGGGTTTTCTTTCTTCTGAAAACTTCAGACCATGTGTAACTTCTTTCACATATATTTGTAACCTGTCACTTCATCCAGACTGTATCTATACCCTATCCATGAATCCTCATTCATATCTCTCTCTAGTCATGTGTCAAAAGTGTGTGTAATCATGAATAAGTATTGTTATCACTGAAATTTCGTCTGCACATGGCGACAAGAACTCCACATCATCTGCACATAGCGACAAGAACTCTACATCATCAAAACAGCAATGAAGTCATTCATGGCACTATTCACAGCATTCCAGAAGGGTCAAATATTATACAAAAATTGAAAGACACTTCACATCAGTAAGGTGCGCGCGTATGCGCGGGATAAGAACGTGTTGTGCGCGCTTAAGCGCACGATGCGTGACTGTCCACATAAAAAGCCGCGCATCTGCTAATACGGCACATTAAATTCTTAAGTCGGCCTCCCGACC
>ML779749.1:996619-1038336 GCA_009831015.1 Picea engelmannii | reverse complement strand
TAGGTAGATTTTATTTCGTTTGGTTTTCTATTCTCTGTTAACCCATTTTGATCCACAGCAAACCTGTTCTGCCTTGCTGAGCCCAACAGGGCATGCTAGTGCTCCCATTCTTGCTCACCCAGCGACGATTCGAGCACGAACAAGTATAATAACCCTCACATGATCTAGAATCCAAACCCTTTTTGATATTCAGCCTCTCAATACATCAACCAATAAAAGCTCTCAACCATATACCACAAAAACCTTTAGCCATATGCCAAGAAATACAAGATGTGCCTCAACAAGAAGTATCAATGATAAATATACCAGCACTGTATTTCTGTAGATATGACTTATACAGAAGATCCCATGAAGCCACTAGTCTTTATAGGGAGAATCCTCAAATCTCCAAAACCATTTCTCATGCATACATCAAAATCCAAATATTCATAGAAATAAGACATAACTTTTGAACCAATGGATAGATCAGATGTATCTGAGCACTGTAGACCTTCCTGGGAGATTGATATTAGAATATAGAACCTCTTCATATTCATATTCTCATCTTTCCATGGATTTACCAACATGTACGCACCCTAATACACTGTCATCCTACGTATGTACGCACCCTAATACATTATCATCTCATGTACGCCTCAGTATGTACGCACACTAATACACTACCATCCCACGTATGCCTCAGAAAATAGGGTTTTTTAGTATTCATTGTAATTCCGAGAATTTCGTTGTTAACCTTTCATACTACCTCATACTTTCTCAACTTCAAATGTATCAATGAGTACTTGCAATAAGCCTCACACAACAAAATATATTCAATGTGTTCAAGTGTGATTAAATGAGAGAGCCTTGCCTCTTATTTATACTTTCATGTAGCATTCCACTTTCCTTATTTTAGGGAGTTCTCCATTAACTTTATTATTTAAATAATTTCTTTTGCAAACACTTTGACTTTTAGGGGCTTCTAGATGACTCATGAGGGTTTCCCAACTTCACATGGCCATAACTCTGGAACCGTGAGGAGTTATGTGACATTCCACATACCACCGGAAATGTCATAACAAGTACTATCCATCTGGAATAGTCTTACCTGCAAATATCTCAAAAATCATGCCATTATCCATCAAAAAAACTTGGGTTCATTACCCAAACCACTATGCTACCGGAATTTTCTACCGGACTTTCTTCAAGGGTTGACATCAATGAAAACCAGCCCATTTAATCAACAATGATGTCAATCACTTTAAAACATTTCGGGTGTGTCTCCATCCTGATCATGACATGCTTGAGTTCTCCCATAACTTTCACCTAGGTTTTGTCTAGTTGTATCACATGTTTATCACTTTTGAGAGGGACTCAGTTTAGTTTATTGCATATAGAAAATGGCATAACATTAGAGGATTCCCCTGAGTCAACCAAATAGTTGTGGAGGTTTTTGTTGCAGACTTCAAATGTCAAGAGGAACGGTGGGACAAAAGGCTTTCCCTTCTTATCTTCAGATAAAGCGTTCACAGTTGGTTTATTTATTAGATCTGAGAGGGATGGCTTTTCTCCTTGGTCAGTTCTTGTTGTAGGATTTTCTACTGACTTCAATGCTTGTAACATAAATTCCTTTTGTTGAGGGATTCTACACATGTCTATGACCGATATATTTTCCTTCAATTTTTTCAAATATTCTACTATGTTGTAGTCTAGCTTGGGCGATTCTTGGGTATGGTGTTTATAGGCTTTCTTCGAGAGACAAAAGGTGTTTTAGGGTGATCAAACATTGGATTTTATCTCGAGGTTTGGGTAGTAGTAAGTTCATTTGAGACAAGTTTAACCCGACTTCATGTTTTCACATCCAAGACCTCTGCGGGTGGTTCTTGAACCTCAAATAGGTCATCGGAAGGCATTGGTAGGTCAGGGTCCCATATCAACACGGTTTTTTCTTATGGTGGATCAACTTCTTCATGATCAGAAATATTCATAGCTCGATTGTTCGAAAAGGGAAACCTCATCTAAAAACTGTTTGGCCATCAAATTCATGGCATGCACCCATTGTGGGTAGTCTCTTTCAGAATGTTTCTCTTGGTGATAGGTAGATAAAGAGTCGGATGCTACATTTCCCAGATCGATGTTTAAGTTGGTTGGGGGAGGTCCAATTGCTTTGAATGGTGGATTTATTTTAAAAAATGGTTTATAGGGCCTCTGGCCTTGGTTTTCCTCCCCTGCACTTATTTTCATGTCTATGATTTCATCTGAAAACTTATTACCATGCGTTGTAGGTCCTCTATGTCTCCACTTCCTTTTTGGGACCTTGTTTTGTGTGTTTCCCTGGGGGTCTGGTCAACAACAGTCCTCTCTTGGGTGGAGGTTGAACTTCCTTCTTAAATAATGAGACATGGCATTCTTTACATCGCTTCATTTGGAATTTTATTGTTTTATATTTCTCAAAATTCTCGGCAAAGGTTGTTTTGGCAACCCTCTTCACAAACATGGAAATGGAAGCTGGGAGAGCATTTGTGTATACTTGAATTTGCAACTCCTTGGTGGGTTTAGCTTCAGATTGAAATTTGTTTAGGATAGTGGTGAATCATTTATTGAAGTCTTTAACCTTCTCCTTTGAACTCATGGTGGCAGAAAACAACTCGGCCATCAAATCTCTTGTAGTGGTTTCTTCTGCAAATTTATCTAGAAAATCATTTTGAAACTTCATCCAACTAGTTATGGACCCTACAGGAAAGTTAAAATACCATGTGGAGGCCAAATTCCCAAAATTATAGGGAAAAAGACTGCATAATACGTCTTCATGTTGGACATTCATCATTCTAATAGCTAGTATGAATTTTTTGATATGGTCTTCAGGAAATCCTGAGGTTTCAGGGTCAAATTTAGGGAGTAACTTTTCTAGATGTCGGGGAAGGTTATGTACTCATCCGGGGATGGCCAGAGCATCTCTGGCCAACCAAGGTTGATTATTCTAAGGTGGTTTTCCCCTTTCTTAATTATGCTCATTGTTATGTTCCATGTCGTCTGACTCTAAAATTGAGTGTTCTGAGTTAAACCCTTCCTCGTCAGAAAAATCGTCGGGCTTGGAGTAGTTATCGGCTGGTATTTCAGGGATTAGATTAAGAGGATGTTTGATTTTGGTGAAGGAGAAATATATCAGGTCTTCTACTATGTGAACAAAAACCTGGTCTGGGGTGTCGACCACTGGTCTGCTTACTTTTTTTCTACGATGAAGTAACGGAGCTAAGGGTAGTGCTCTGATTTGTCGGGTGTAAGCTCTTGTGATTATTCTGAACTGGTTCAACTCCTCATGGGGAAGAGCGTAAGGTATTTCAAGGAATAAATGTTCTTCCTCTTGCTGGGGAGAGTCACTCATTTCAAGAGTACTCAGTGTGTGTGGGTTGTCTTGAGAATGACTAGCCGTGCATGTGGGTTGTTTTGAATCTACAGGCTGTGTGAAATATTATATCATAAATATTGTCAACCATTCATTATTTCGACCCTCCTTCAAGCACCAATTTTTTTGAGGGGTCCTAAATCCATCTAACTCAAAAGTAGGAACCCAACCCACTGTCGAGGCCCAAATATACTCTATAACGTTTGATAGTGGAATGGTTCTCTAGATCTTGCGATCTGGCGAATTAATCGATGGGCTTTACGTAGTGATTGACAATATATCTTCTCACGAAAAATCCTCCTTCAGCTTGAACGTTCTCTTTTTGTATTTTCTCTTATAGGTGGGTCTCATACAAGAAATGTGTTGGTATAAACCAGTGGAGTAACAAAGGGGAAAATCTTAACCATTGAAGAAGGCTGAGCTCGAGATAACCCTCGTGCTCAAGCATGCAGACAATGATTCTCACACCTATGACAAGCCTAGTATTAATACATTAACTTGTTGGTATTTCAATTATTGAATGAGATACAATTATCGAAGAAAACATACATGCAATAAACAATGGCAAGAAAAATAGTTTCCTTAGCTCTAATCATTAATCACACATTAACACAATGATTTGTTTTCCATCATTAGAGACAAGAACTATAAAACATTGAATCAAATAACTTATCAATAGATTTGGAAACTCCTACTCTGTTGGAACAGGGGCAGACCTAGGGTTCAATGCTACGACAGCACACCAACAAAACCCTAACTACCAACCCTTTCGGTAACACCTGCGAAGTAGATGAAGTCTCACTTGAGGTAGAGGAAGGGGTGGTTGCAGGACTCAAGTGTCTGCAACCTTAGCTAGGACACAGATCTATGATTATAACTCTTAATATAGCACTTATAACTCTTGGTTCTTTATTATGCAACCAGTAACCACTTTGTTGGTATAACAGAGCTTTGCAGCATTCACTATGAACTAGAATATTCAAGCAATCAGCACCAACATGTTATTCAGATCTAACAGATCAAGCACTTAGCATATACACATGGATCATTATTATAACCCTAAATTGCACTAGACATGCTTACCTGGCATCAGGCCATATCATTTGAATTTTTTGACAAGACACTACTAAACAGCTTCTTAAAAAACACTCGTTTTGAAGGCATACACACCCTGCTCCACTAGTGCATGCGTTTGTATGTTGGCTGACCAACTACAGCTCACGTATACCTAAAAAGCATGAAAAAATGGAAAGTTGCAGACGGAACACACAGTTTTGGGTAATTTAACTAAACTGATTGACCATCCATAGTCGGTCACTCGACCAAATACCTAGCCCTTTCTAGCCTATAAAAGAAGGGGTAGGCGTCCCATTTGAAAGGAGGAAAATCATAGCAAAGAAACTATACCCGATTTAGTATTCCCCTTGCCCCAACCTTTTGCAACTATTGTGTGAAGGAATCATATATAGAAGCAGTTGGAGCACAGTTGAAGAGGATCCCACGAATAGATTCGAGGAGCAGTGACCGATCTCACCATTGTAAGGTTACTTTTGTGAGATTAATAAAAGAAGTACTTTTCTCGTCCTGCCATATGAGATTGTCAATATTTAAATTTGATTATATTTCGATAGAATCTCTAACCCATTAGTTTATAGGTTATATGAATGTGGAGTTCTTTGTTTCTCTTTTATGAATGCAGGTCATCGCTGGGAGGAGAGTTGCAGTCAAGGAGCGACCAAGCGTTAAAGGGATCGACATCAAACACAGAAACTAAGGTACAGTAACCGAATCTCTTTAGCCTTGTATTTGCATATGAGTAATGGGAGTTATGCTTGGAGGTACCAATCATTTATGACCTCAGAGCAGAGGATCTTGGTCCTTACAACCCTCCCATCACTAATATATCAGTGCCCATCGTCGTACAGGTTCTACCTTACGAGCATCTGGTAGTGTCACCAGCAACAATGGAAGCACACGCTGCCACTTCTTCAGGGAATACTTATATTTACTTCACAACTGTCACTACTGGGGGTGTTCAACCTCCTAACCAACCATCATCGGTCTGGGCCACCATGGTCTCAACTGATTCTACCTCAGGTAGTGGTATGATTCTGTCTATGGCAGCAAACCCTGCTCTATTTCCTCAAAACACGACAGGCTCTCCCTTTTCATACGAGATGTCTGGCTTGGGTACGAGTATTGTACTATCTTCCTCCACTTTACAAACTTTGAGTCTAGGGGCAAGGAGTTCCAACGCTCCTCTGCAAGGATCTATTGGGGTCACTTCCTCTCCCTTTATCACTTTCCCTTACGGTGGGGGTCATATACCCCCTACGTCCCCCTTGCTTAGCGATGTTCCTCAACACTCCACCGGGCCTAACGTAAACTTGTTTGGAGCAGGTAGTCAAGCACTCCCTCCTTATAATATGTCGGTTGGTTTGACACCTTTCTCTTTATTCGGGGCATTTGGTAACAACGTTTTCATGTCAGCTACTGTTTCGGCTGGGGGCAACCCCGGTTATGGACAACCTCATCATGTACAAGGTACTATTCCTGCACAGGGGGCACACTTATGAATTCCTTCCTCACAAGGATATTAGAATCCATGGCAGGGAACAGTCCCCTTACCAAGGATGTCGATCGTGGGAAACCCTTTCCATACCTAGTGGAACCCCGGGCAAGGCCCAACACCTATGCCCACCGGATCGGCAGGGGGAAACCCCTCCCAAAATCCTTGGAATGCGACGCAAGCCCAGCCCTTTACGTCTTATTATGGGAACCAGCAGATGATGTCTCAACGAGTGCCTAATCCATACACTGGTCATGGTCATGGTTATTAATAGAGCCCTAACCAGCAACCTAAACTTTCCTGACAACCTGGTGCCAGTCAAACCCCTGGCTCCTTTTTCCTCGGCTATAATCCACAACCCAAACTACCGTTTCTGGCAACCCAATACTTGCTAGATTTGAAGAGACTCTTAAATGACCCCATCTGTCACGATTCGAGTTGGCCTCCCATGCCGACCAAGTTGCCTTTGGACATTCCAAAGTTCGAGGCCAAGCCTAACGAAGATACTAGTGATCATGTGACTACCTTCCACTTATGGTGATTATCCAACTCGTTAAGAGATGACTTTGTTCAGTTGTGATTGTTTCAATGCACTCTCATAGGGAGTGCTGAAAAATGGTACATTGAGCTCGACCGCTCATGATACTCTTCCTTCGGTGAATTTACAATGGATTTCATGAACCATTTCCAATTACCTGTGAGATACGACATCGGCACAGAATTGTTGGCCAATTTCAAGCAGACAAAAGTGGACCATATCTCGAATCATATCCAAGAATGGAGATGCTAGAAGAGTTTGATCAAAGTGCCATTCCCACCAGCATTCCTGCTAGAGTGATTCCTTAAGTCTTTGGTACCCCAGTTATCTAAAGATGTCACAATGTCCGGAGTGTTTTTCGAGGAAGACGCGATAATGAGAGCGCAACAGTTAGGGATAATTTCATCTCAATCTAGTTTACTCTATGAAATTTTGCCAGATGCACCGAGGTCAATCCTTGACAAAACCAGGCAAAGGTCCAGACCACATGCCGATGGAATTATTGGTTCAGCACAAACCAAACCCTCTGATCCATTATAAAATCAATTGCAACAATTGTTGATACAATAGATAGCGGCTAGCCAAACCATTAGTTCAGCTGCTCCTCCTACCCAAAAGTCGGATGTACACAGTGTGCAAATGACAAACCCAAGGGCCACCCAGTAGCCTAGCGGAAAGAGGAAACAACGGAAAAAGGGTAAGGAGGATAAGAAACCCACCGATAATGCTGGCAGGGGCGACACTGAAAAGAAGAATTCAAAGTATCCATGTAATATTTGCAAGGAAGACCACCTGACCCATTAGTGACCTCGCCTTGTGGAGGCCCAAAAGTTATTGGCACAACAACAGCCTGTCGTGTTAACGAACCCGTTCCCACACGGGAAAAATCTAACTTAATCCTCCTCGAGCATGGAAGGGGGTAGTCAAGGACTCCCTCCGTCTTCAAGTAATCCTTTGTCCGCAAACGTCTATATGATGAAAGGTGATGCTTATATAACGACTAGAGAACATGATTACGGAAATCCAGGCACCTCTGAGAAGGGAAAAGAAGCCAAAAACCCACCTCTTCCTCTTCAGATTGAGAATACGTTGGGTGAAACAATGACACGAATCCCCAAAGGTGCGTTCAAGAAAGCTTCTTACAACCCAAACACAAGGGCCACCCAGAAATACTCTATGGTGGAGGATTTATCACAAACCCCTTGTAAAATGTCTGCTTTGGAAGTCCTCTAGAGTTTCCCTTCCCAGAGAAAGGCCATGTTAGCTTCCTTAGGATCTGTCGATACTTGTAATCCAGGAATGATCATGCTTGATACCTTCGACTTAAAACCTCGTCTTCCTTACCACGCTGCTTTTCAAATAGTAGTGGCTTATAACACGAAAACTTTTACCTGGAATATTTTCCATACAGTGGTGGATGAGGACGCCTTGACATGTGTGATGTCTTTGGCTTGTTGGAAGGCCATCGGCCAACCCATTTTGTCTCTGTCACCTACTCTACTTACAGCCTTTGACGGTCATTCTTTCTGACCACATGGGATCATCCCCTCTTTCCCCGTGCAATTGGGGGAAAAAACTGTGTGTGTCGAAGTTGAAGTGGTCGATGCGTCCCTCGACTACAATATTTTGTTAGGCAGGAGTTGGACCCATGCTATGCAAGCAGTGGTTGCAATAGTGTTATGGGTCTTGTTGTTTCCTCATGAGGGCCAAATTTTGACCATTGATCAGTTATCCTTCTCCTGTCCTAACCCTTCATCAAGAGTCTCCATAGTCCCAATGATTGATAACCCCCATCCTAGCATTGTCAATGTAGGGGTTGGTCTGTGCCCATAATTGATGGGTACTTTCAATTACCTACCTCCGACCGACAATGTCCATTATATGACAGTTTTCCCCGACCAGCCTCGGGCTGAAATTTTTCAAATCTCACCGTTTCGCATGACATACTTTCACGATCCATGGACCCTTCCTTCCCCATCCACTACGATGGAAGGGATAGAGAACCATGGCATGGCCATGCCTTTGTCTATGGTAGAATTTGCATACTCGATCATTCAACGAGCTTCTGTCGACCCCGATCTGACTCCAGCACAAGAGTTAGATCTGGTGCTCGAGCCTATTTGGGCTTAAGGTTCCCTTGCTGATACAGATTCTTTAGACTTAGTATTTCCTTCAGACGAAGTGATTATTGAGGCAATGACTAGTCCGGACAGACCCTGTGATGATCTTCATCATAGATATTACTTCCTCCCAGAGTTAAGACAAATTGAAGTAGGAGAATTCACTCTAACCATGAATGGAGATAAAGATTGTCTTATCAATCCTTTGGAAACACACGTGGTTTACGCTGAAGGAAATATGGCAACAATAGCTGAGACGATGCCTATTGACATCTCCAGAACCCTTGGCATCATGGATAATATCTTCGTCGGAGCAGACTGCTCCCCCGAGGAGATTCAAATATACACATATTTATTTAAATAATTATGTGATGTCTTTGCCTGGTCTTACAAGGAAATGCCAGGCATAGACCCAAGAATTGTCGAACATGAAATCACGACTTATCCTGATGTCAAGCCGGTCCAGCAAAAGCTTCGTTTGGTCAATCCTAGGAAAGTAGCAGCTATCAAGGCTGAAGTAGAGAAACTGCTTAAATTTGGTTTCATCTACCCTGTCCAATTGACTCAATGGGTGTCGAATCTCGTGCCAGTCAATAAAAAAATGGGTACATTTCACGTATGCACGGAATTTCGTGACCTAAACAAGGCCTGCCCAAAAGATAATTTCCCCACACCATTTATTGACCATATAGTCGATGAATGTGCAGGCTATGAGGCCTTTTCGTTCATGGATGGTTTTTTGGGATACAATCAGATACAAATCAAACCCAAAGACCAACACAAAACCTCTTTCATCTGTCCATGGGATACATTCGCTTATCGTAAGATGACTTTTGGTCTGAAAAATGTTGGAGCTACATTTTAGTGGGCCATGTCTTTTTCTTTCCATGACCTCAAACATATAGTTGAGGTTTATCTCGATGATTTAGTGTCACAATCTCGTAATAGTGCTGATCATCTAGAACACCTCCGACTTATCGTCGAACTGTGTCGCTACTACCGAATCCGCTTGAATCCAAACAAGTCTATTTTTTGTGTCACATCAGGTCATCTACTAGGTTTCATCATTTTGACAATAGGGATCATGGTTGATCCTCTCAAGGTTGAGGCAATAGTTCAATTGCCTCCCCCATGCACCATACCTCAGCTTCAAAGTCTGCAAGGAAAAGTGAATTTTCTACGGAGTTTCATCGCAAACTATGCCGATATAACAAAGGGTTGTATGCATTTATTGAAGAAGGGTGTTCCTTTTCATTGGGATGAAGCCACTTAATGCTCTTTCGCAGCATTGAAAAGCACCCTCATATCAACCCCTCTGCTTCAGCCACCCAATTATAATAAAGATTTCCTATTATACTTGGCTGCTGCAGAGTCGACCATCAGTATGGGCTTAGTTCAGGAGGATGATTTACTCTCAAAATACATGATTTATTATCTGAGTCGAGGCCTAGTTGGACCGGAACTCAATTATTCCCATATCAAAAACTTGTGTTGGCAGCATTTCATGATGTCCAACGGTTCTATCATTATATTTTGTTTCTCAAGACCACTTTCATTGTCGTCATGAATCCATTTCAATACATATTGACACGACGAGTCATCGGCAGAAAAATCAGTAGATGGATAGTTGTCCTCCAGGAATTCGACTTGGAATTCATTTCGGCGAAATCCAAAAAGTCGATGGTCTTCATGGAACTCATATCAGAACTTTCGATCGAATTAGGTGATGTTATACCCAACAAGTCACCTATCAAAAGAGACATGTTTTTTATCACATCTTCTGACCCCTGGTATGGAGATGTGCTTGTCTATCTCTAGAATTTGAAGTGTCCTGCCTCTGCTTCTCATGATGAGCGTCACCGTATATGCCATCAAGCTAAGAATTATCTCATACTCGAGGACACATTGTATCGTCAAGGTGTAGACTGCATCCTTCATCGATGTCTCACTCATGAAGAAGCGGAAATCGTGCTTAACGATTGCCACACTAGAGCATGTGGCGGTCATTCATCTAGGTTGGAAACAACCCAAAATATTCTATGAGCCAGTTACTTCTGGCCAACATTAATCAAATATTGTGTTGAATCTATCAAGAAGTGCCACCCATGTCAGATATTCTCTTGGAAGATGAGGGCACACCATGCTCCCATGTTTTTCGTTATTACCATTGGTCCCTTCACTAAATGGGGGATTGATTACACTACATGCCACCCCCCTTCAGCAAGGGGGAACCACTATATCATCGTAGTAGTAGACTACTTCACCAAGTGGGTCGAAGCTATGCCAACGTTCAAAGATGACGGGGAGACAACAGCTCTCTTTTTGTTCAACCAGATAATCACAAGGTTCGGCGTCCCGAGAGAGATTCTCGCTGACCATGGCAGTCACTTTCAGAACAAAATTATGACGGAGTTAACATCAAATATTGGGTTGAGGCAAGAACATTCATCACCTTACTACCCCCAAGTGAATGGTCAGGTGGAAGCTGTAAATAAATCTCTTAAAACCAGTCTACAGCGAACGCTCAATTCGGCCAAGTCAAATTGGCATTTGATGTTGTATTCGGCATTATGGGCTTACCGAACGTCTATTAAGACTGCAACCAATTTCTCACCTTTTCAACTCGTTTACGGGCTGGAAGCAATCTTGCCTATAGAATGCCAGATCCCATCATTAAATTTGGTCGTACAATTATTGCCAAATACTTCACCACTTGAAGAACGGTTAATATACCTTGAACAGCTCAACGAACAGTGATGTGATGTGGCCTTGTCTAACGAGCCTCACAAACAAAAAATTAAGTGTCAATATGATCGGTCTATTCGTCCTCAGATTTTCTCTAAAGGTGACCTTTTTCTGGTTTATGACCAAGATAAGGACCCCCTAGGGGCAGGTAAGTTCAAACCCATGTGGTTCGGACCTTTCATCATGAAAGAAGTACTACAGAAGGTTGCTTATCATCTGGTGGAATTTGAGGGAAATGTTATGGCAAAGCCTAGAAATGGGCTCTACCTCAAGAAGTATTACTCATAGGTGGGTCACCTTGGGTAACCTTTTTTAATAAATGTATAGTCTTTGTACTATTACTTTTTGGGTCTTTGGTTTTATGGACGTGTCATTTTTTGATTTCATCTTCTTCACTGTGGCAGATGTCAAGTGAATTAGATGTGTTCATTGGATTCGCAGACGGTGCTAGCCGGTACACTCGGAGGCTTGCCTCCACAGCTTGGGTAATTTTCACACCTCAGGGCCAGTTGCTATCTTCAGAAGGTATATGCTTAGGCAACACAACAAACAATGTCTCCAAATATAGAGAAGTTATTGAGTTACTTCATTATGCTTTGTCACTTGGTATCTCTCACCTCCGGGTCTATTTAGATGCTCAGTTGGTTGTGTCTCAGTTAAATGGAGTCTATCATGTTCATGACCCTACTCTAAACTGGCGATTCCTTACGGTACATCTCTTAGAATGAAGCTTTGATTATATTACATATTTTCATGTTCCTAGGAGATTAAATCAAGTTACAGATACTCTAGCTAATCAAATTTTAGATTGGCATCTTCCACACATGTAAGAAAGACACACATGCACATGTAAATACATTTGTAAAATAGATGTAATCCATAAGACATAAAAAGACATAAAAATCCATATATAATATCCAAAATATCAGAGTACATGGGTGGGTGCAAGTGCCTCAAAAATATGTCCAGTAGAAAATCACAGGGATTAAGCCCTCAAAAATATACAAGTAGTTCCCTCGGCACATAAGTTGTCCAGCCTAACTAAGGATGGGGCATGTTGGCCTTGTTATAATGATCAATGGCATTTTGCAAACACCGAAATATCCAGACCCATTTCCATGGTGCCCCCACTACATGAGGTTGCATGGATGGCGGTAGATCCTCGACCTCTTCTATGGGGATTGTGCGAGTAAGCGAGGTAAAGTTCCACTCTACCCATCTCAAAACTCTCTTAGCCTCACCGATTGTAGATCTCCCTGTTACTACTGGTCCGCCAGCCACAGTTGGTCCTGCTTCTGGTTGAGGACGTCGCATGTTCCTTGCGAAGTCCACTGGATGCACTGGACCCACATCTGCACATAACACATACTTAATTGTCAGATACTCTGGTATATAAAAAAAAAAAGATATATATAGAAACAACATAAAAATTAAATAAAATTGAAAAAGAAAGAAAAACATAAAGCGAACTCACCCATCTCTCCTCACTGCTCTCTGGGAGGTACCAGAATCTCAGGATCTCTCGAGAAGTTGATCTCGGCATAGGGGTAGTCCTCTATAACTAGAATCTCTCACGCCCACCAAGAAAAAAACTTGTCATCAAAGACTTCAATGGTCCTTCTCCCCCCTATCGTGGCAACAGCACTGCCCATATGCATCGTGCGGGGTGAGAGGCCTCGTGCCCTTGGATCATCTCTCTAGTACTAAGACCTGGTACTCTCTCAAAGAAGAAAGCACAAAGGATTGTCCCAAATCCAAAGTTCTTGTGCCTCCGCATACGTCACCCCGTCAACTACCTCTTCATGTAGTCTAGCAATGTGGTACTCCAGTCAAATATTTGTGCATTTAATCACTGAATCGCATAGTTCATGTGCGCCCGGGAGGACTGATGTAGAGCCGCAGATCCCGTGATCTTCCCAATAAGAAAAACTATCACTTTCAATGCTAGGTCAGAGATCTTTCTTATTGGTACCTACATGCCCATCTTGTCGGTACTGGCTTCACAGTGAAGTCCAATCAACTTTGCTATGTTGAGAGGCCCAGAAGGAAAAGTGCGAAAATTGACTAGTTCCCCTCTCCTTGAGAGGCCAATCAAAAAGTATATGTCCTCGGTCATTGGAGTCGACGATTGACCCTCAAGCATGAAGGCCTCTGTGTCAGGGTTCCAATAGTCAAGCAAGGCGTTCAGTAGCCTAGGTTGTGCCTGCATGAAAGGACAATGGAAAAACTTTATCAAACCACATTGCGTTAATGCGGCAAGAACATTAGGATCCTCATCGACCAAAATATCAATGTCCTCATGCTCCCTTTCTCTCCAGTAAACATACATCCTGTAGTTTACAAGTTTTGGAGAGATTAGCCCTTACATTTTTATTTTTTTTTCCACATCTTAGAGGCTACATGCGGGTTGTAATGCACACAATCGCGTGTGCACACGTGCAGTATTTCCTCTGCACGTGTGCAAATGCGTGTTGTCCTAAGACAACCTGCATATACATAGGGCCTACCTTTTTAAGTCGGCTCCCCCTCAAAAAACAAAATAAAATGCATAAAGGAACAATGGAAATGCAAGGGGGGTTAGTATGTACTTACTTGGTCCAAGCGGAAGTTCATTTCGTCCACTGAAGCTCCTAGAATCAATTCTTTTCACAAAGGGGTATTTTTGGATTGTAGTCAATTTCTCAATTTGTAATAGTGATAATGAGCTGCCAGCATCTATTTATAGACCCTTTTGGCCACTTTTTGTCAATTTTTGGACCCTTTTGTCATTTTTTCTAAATTGAAAATCATTTAGTATGGTTCAGGAGTTTTCTATGGATTGTTATGATAATTGTTACTTTGGGTATTGGGGAACTTTTTGGATATTTGGGTCTTTTTAAAAGGTCCTTTGGTAAAAAGTTGTTTTTTCCAACTTGTTGCATTTAAGTTAGGATTCCACCTCTACTTTCTGCATATCGTTGTCTTTATCACTATGCCATAGGATCGATCCCATTGATTTGCAACACAAAACCATCATTGTTGCTTTAGAAGTGTCGTATTTTAGTGGTAGAGCCTACCTTAACATGGATGCCCTAGGTAGATCCTGGTTGCATTTTGGTGTCCATGCCGTCACTAATGACCATAGGATCGGGAGTCTTTATTAGTTTATCCTGATTACGAGATTGAGCCTCATTTGCATGATGCATTATCACTCTTGACCTCACCCTCGGGACTCCCAGAACATAACGGGTCTTCTTTTAAGCCCTTTTCAGACCCTCTAAAAATGAAAAGATTGTCGAGCAATCTTGTTGACCTTCACACTCACTACACTGAAATTTGAAGTCACGTCTATCCGGTGGTAGTTTACTCCTTTTTTGGTCCGAATGGTCAACTGTACAAACAAAGGTATACTCTAGGAGCCTCAGTTCCCTAGAAGAGTATTCTCAAGTATGATTTTAACCCTTTTTCGAGCCGGAGGGACTAAATTTACGAAAAAGGAACCCCCATGGAGTCCATAGTTAAGCTTTTTTCGAACTCCCTAAAATTGAAAAGATCGTCGAGTGACCTTATTCTTTCAGACTCATTAAATTCGTCCAGAAGAACATTCATGACGGAGTCCATAGTTAATATTTTTTCAGACTCCTTAAAAATGAAAAAATTGTTGAGTGATCTTGTCTTTATCACACTCATTAAAATGGTTTTGAATAGATGTTTGTTCGGTGCTAGTTTACCCCTTTTTCGAGCCGACTAGACTATATTCGAAAAAGGTACCCCAGCGGAGTCTCCTTTTACGTTTTTTCAGACTCTCTAAATATGAAAAACCATTGAGCTTACCTTTTTTAGGCTCGTTAAAATTACATCGAAGAACGTTACCATTGTGTATCTTATTAATCGTGTTTGCATACCTGCGTCTTTGGCCTAATGCCAGCTCCATGTTGCTCTCAACTGAACCATCTAAAGCATGTCTTATACACAATCCCTATAGCACTTTGCCTCTGCGTCTTGACACCTTTGGCCCCTGGAGGATTTTTCCCGAGTGTCCTTTTCCTGCATATGTCCCTTTGCCCAGAGCATCCCTATGTTATGTGCACTTGGAACTAGTATGTTTGTGACACTTAATCCTCCTTTGTAACATAGCATTCTTTTATTCTTTTTCAAGTTTTCCAAAATTATTGAAAAAGACAAAAAAATATATATATATACCCCAAAAAGAAGAAGGGAAAAGTATTTTCTTTTTATTGGCATCACAATGAGTCGCCCTTCGACAAAGCACATCCTTTTGTTTGTTCGTCAAGACCTGGGAATTAATATGACCTTAGGAAGTTATTCCTGCTACATAGAGTTGTGTCCTCCTCCATTTGGTTATTCTTCCAAACATATGGAGAGTTTGTGGTGCCTCCTGCATCGTGAACTTATGTCAAAATATCATGCTGCCTGAGTCTCATATTTTGTCGTGCTATTGTCCAAGGGAATTTATTACCACACTTGAGTCAGCCCCCTCTGCAGATTGTCTCTTACCCTCATGCCTGGTCATCCCAAAAGCCCAATCAAGTCTTTGCTCGAAATCCATGAAGCCCTCAACCTGATCATCAAAATCCTCTAGTTTGTTCCTGACAAACCGTCGAAGACCTCTGGGTAGTGAAGTCGTACACTCATATTACACTCCTACCTGAGTTGTGAATATTTTGAAGTTGTTGCTCGAGCTCTGAAGGCCTCATCTCTAGCCATCAGGCCTTATTCTCTTCTTGAAGATGGATATTATACATGTATATATTTTTGATTTCGAGATGTAGATTTGTTGTGTATTGCTTGCGGATACACTTTATATAGTTATACGACATGGATCTACAGTGTATTTGATTGGTAGCCATGATTTTATTTCATTCTGAGCATGGGTATGCCCGCCTTGGTGAGACAATTGTTATTTTGCAGATAGCACCTCACGAATTCTGATCCCTAGGCTCACTTGTTTGGTACGTTGGTGAAGATTGATAATGTATTTCGGTCATCAGATGATCTTCTGACCTCACACATTAGGGGGAATCTGTTATAACCCTAAATTGCACTAGACATGCTTACCTGGCATTAGGCCATCTCATTTGACTTCTTTTCCATGCCACTACTAAGCAACTTCTTAAAAAACACTCATTTTGAAGGCATATGCACCCTACTCCACTACTACATGCATGTGTACACTGGCTGACCCACTACAGCCCGCGTATACCTAAAAATCACGAAAAATGGAAATTTGCAGACGAAACACACAGTTTTGGGTAAGTTAACTAAACCGTATTACCATCCATAGTTGATCACTCGACCAAATACCTAGCCCTTTCTAGCCTATAAAAGAAGGGGTAGGGGTCCCATTTGAAAGGAGGAAAATCATAACAAAGAAACTATACTCGATTTAGTATTCCCCTTGCCCCAACCTTTTGTAACTATTATGTGAAGGAATCATATACAGAAGCAGTTGGAGCACAGTTGAAGAGGATCCCACGACCAGATTCGAGGAGCAGTGGTCGATCTCACCATTGTAAGGTTACTTTTGTGAGATTAATAAAAGAAGTACTTTTCCCTTCCTACCATATGAGATTGTCAATATTTAAATTTGATTATATTTCGATAGAATCTCTAACCCATTAGTTTATAGGTTATATGCATGTAGAGTTCTTTGTTTGTCTTTTATGAATGTAGTTCAACATTGGGAGGAGAGTTTCAATCAAGGAGGGACCAAGCATTAAATGGATTGACATCAAACAAGGAAACTAAGGTACAATAATCGGATCTCTTTAGCCTTGTATTTGCATATGAGTAATAGGAGTTATGCTTGGGATGTTGGTAAAAAGTAGGAGACTTTAGGTCATTTCTACATGCATGATAAAACCCTTAATGCTAGTTCGTAGGAGGGATTTCCCACCCACAACAATCATATCTAACATTATACACACCATAAGCACTGAGCATAAGCATATATATCAGATCTATCTACTCATATCAAAGGACTTAGCAAATAATCACATCAATGCATCAGAACAAGGCACAAAGCAAACAACATTGTATTTACGTGGTTCACCCCCACCCTAGGGATACGTCCACCAACTCTTATTTATTATTGTCGGCCAATCGGTTACAAGCACAGAGCCTTAGATACCCCTACTCTGCACAGGACATAAGATCTACGCAGCTCGCTAGATCCTTCTTCCTTGCCTTACAGCACAAAGCCTTCTATATCTTCACACAAAGGCTTTCGCTAAGCTTTGCAAGTCTATACAGAATGCACAAAACCTTTGATCACATAGATCCCATCTTGGCACTTAGCCTATATCACATAGATACAATATTCAACTACTACTACTTTCTTGCCTATCCTTCCATTTATACATACAAAAGCGGTCTAAGCATGGGTAAACCCACGGGCCAACATCCCTTTCCCATTACATATTCCCAAAACCCAAAAAGGGACCCAAAAGTGGGCTGAGATTCTGCAATATCCACTTCATCTGACGCTCCATCTTCGACAAGCTATCGAAGTCCCAAAACAGTCAAATATGACCAAGATTATCCCAAAACTTGGTCAAGGGACAATAGGCCCCCAACACTCACCTGTGACTTGTCCCGAATCACTCTGGTCTGAGAAATTCTGCCTCGAATGCCTCGAGCTTGGCTCGAGCATCTTTGACCTACTGCAATGCTATGGCCTCTTGCTCAATGAACTCCTGGATCATTGCGTCGTTCACTAGCCCTTCTAGGCACTGTTCTGTTGTGATGATGACCTGTTCTAGCTCAGCTCCTTATCTTTCAACTTCGGTGAACACTTGGCATGCCTTCTCTTGCACTGGTTGAAGTCATTGAGAGACTTCCATCACTTTACTTTGAATTGTGTGGATATGTTGTTGGTCTGTGCGTTGTTCTTGAAACCTCTTCATTTTTTCAACTAGTGTTAAGGCCTTCAGTTGTGCCTGTAATGTATCGATGTGTTGCTTTGCTTCTTGGAGTTGCGACTCCAATGCCTGTAACTCTAGATTCTCTATGAGGTTCTCGTAAGTCTGGGCACTCCTATTACTAAGCTACTTTCATTCCAAGGAAAGAGATTTTAATATGCCAACTGCATTGCAGGCAGTTGCTTCCCTTAGGTCTCTTACCTCAAGTGGAGTTTCAGGTACAACACGGAGCTCTAGATCTGCGATGTGTTGTTGTAGCTTCTGGATCACGTTTTCAAGTTGTGCCACCTGTTATGGGATTCTTTCTTCGGTCTGTACCTCAATGACTGTCATAGAGCGAAGTTCTGTGTTGACCGATTCCTTTACCTCCAGTTACTCCGCCAGCAACTGTTCCTTTCCTTGTTGTATTTGTGCTTTCTCGTCATTCCATTTTGCTTGGAGAGCACTCTTTTCTTGTTCTACAGCACTGCATTTTTCTTCAAGTACTCCCTGTACTTGTGGCAAATCCTGGATGTCTTGTTGTTCTTCATCTTGTGCTTTTCGAAGTCGAGCCTCGACTGAATCCGTGATTCGGTGGAGTTGAGCTGGCTCATCTCCTTCTTCTGGTGTTTCAACTGACAGGGGCATAGTGGAGACTACGAGCCTCGACTGAAGTGCCTGTTGCACTCCTTGGATCTCTATCTCAATCCGACTGTACATTGCCTCCTGCTTGGCTTCCTGCTTCTCTGCAATCTCTAGCGAAGCATCGTTTAATGCAGCAATGATGAAGTTAAAGTCATCTAGGATCAAGATAGTCTTGAACTTGGTCTTGGTTGCTTTCATTTTCTTTCTGGACGAAGGCTTCTGGGGGTACACCTTTCTTTTCTTTGAGGGGTCCTCCTCGTCCTTATGCGTTGTTTCCTCATCGATATCTTCGCTAGAACCTCCTTGCCCTGGTGACATAGATGCAGTCTTCACAGATGTGTTGTCTACATCTTGAACTTCTTTAGGCTTCTTTGTTTTACTAGGTCCGAGTGTATCCTGCACAGCTTCCGGACTGTCTACATCAGACAACTCCTTAGGGTTGGCTGGGATAAGGAGGTTCGTCGACCATTCCTTGGTGATTTCCTCTAAATATTCCTTTGTAATATTGTAATATGACTGCAACCACTCCTTATGGTCATCTACCCGTGTTGTTATATAAATGAATTAGCGCTCTGTGTTGAACTTCATTAGGGGTTGAAACCTATGGAGGGTATTCGGGGTCATACGAGGCTCAGACTGGATGGCTACTTTCAACTGGTTGTAGTAAGTGTGGAAGATGGCATTTGACTACCATTGCTTGTTCATATCGTTCAAGTACCATAGGGTACTGAACTTCGTGGCCAATGGTTCAAAGGGATTGATGTCCGGGAAGGTCGCACCTTCCCGCATCTCCCATGCAGTGAATGCAATCAGTATGAGAAGCCTGGTGAATTGGAACTCATATCCTTGGTCTTGTGCTTCCCTACAGTCAAGCTCTAGTTGGTTTACAAGATATTGCGCCCAATTCATCTGGATTCCTTCTGTGCACTTCCTTGTGAGGTCAACGATGAATTTAGTCACTTGGGTGGGCTGGTTCTTGCGAACTAGATTTTCTTCGATCAGCTGACATGAAAGGTGCATTGTGTCGCTCTGGATAGAGGCTACCTTGTAGCCTCGTGTGCCCTTCTCGAAATCGTCGTAAGTCTCTTTGATCCTCTGCGCTAATGCTTGGTCTGAGGTCTTTCCAGGGTAAAATTTTTGCGGGTCAGGACCTTGCATACTAAGCCCTATGATATGATTGATCAAGGTTAGATCAATAGTGATGCAGTAGTTCAACCATAAGTAACCTCTATGGTAGCAGGACAACGGCAATTTAACGCATGCGTTCACTACTTGGTGTCTGTCGAAGTGAGGGATATTCATCACATTGAGCAGTGTGGACTACGCAAGGTTTTGGGTCCATGACTATGGGATAATCTTTGAATTCTTGCCTTTGGTTCTGGTCAAGTACTTATGTGGAGCGAGCATGTTGTAAGCCTTTCTATCATCAAGGTTGAAGTCACTAAACTTCAATGCTATGAGCTTATCCTGGTTGGCATGAACTGCGTGAACCCCTTTCGAAAGGTACACAGTGACCAAAGCATACTCAAAATCCTTGGGCACACTTTCTCTATTCACTACGCCGCTTAGAGGAGGTATATACACAGGTAAGATGCTTGGAATCAACTTGGCATTTGCGAGATCGTATCTATGCTTCGTTCTTGTCTCCGTCATGGTTCTGGAAGTTCCTTCTCCGTGAGCAGTCGAGGGAGAAGCTTCGACTCCTCCTATCAATGATGCTTGCACACCTGCAGACATCCTTCTTTCTGAATGACTTTCTCGGTCCTGAGATCAACGATTACTTCCTTCGCAGATTCCTCAAGTGCGCTAAGCTCCTCGGACATATGTGCTCGAGGTTAATAATATCAGGTTGATGAAGTAATGTAGACATGGCAATAATATGGAAAGAAAAAGCATAATGATCATTGGACAATCTTAATCAAGGTTGCGAGCTCAAATTCTCGATTTGGAAAAAGTGTTCTTCATGCATGGCGTGACGAGCTAAATAGGTAAGTCGATAACGGTTGGCTCACAATGGTAATGTGCCTCCATTAACTCCTGTTTGATCCATTATGGCATGGCCCAATGGTCCGATGATGCCTCTTTATTGCCTTTCTGCTCATTCGGAGCAGAATTCGAATGGATATATCAGTCCCAATGGCTATATTGCTTCGTCATGGCGAAGTGGCATATGTCATTGTCCTGATATTTTGATGAAGTTCCAATTCTGTAATTTTTCTTTCTGTGAGGTCTCTTCTAGAACCTCCTGTAACCTTTCAGTATTAGCCTTTTTCTTTCTTAACTTTCTAGCCTTCTTTCCAGTGAGATTTGTCTCGGTAATGCTTTTATCATTCTGAGTCTTTTCTTCCTTGGTCTTAGTTACTTCGCACTGCTGATATTTTTTCCTAGGGTTCCTGTGTAATACTTCTTCATTGTCTGGGATAGGTAATTCAATATTCTGGGGATTTTCTAGTGTTCTCTTAGCCTCAACATCCGAGTTTCTAGTATTAAATATATGTGATCTACTCTTCTATTCCTCAATCAAGTGTGTGATCCTTATGGTCATAAAGTCTTTTAACTCTTGCTTCTTCTATTCCAAAACTTCTTCTTCCTCCTTTCATCTGGCTTGATCTCTATCAATCCAAGGTTTTCCTATTAGCATGGTAAATGGGGTTATGTCTTCAACAAATTTAATAATCTCAAAGTCCTCTTTTGTAGAAGCTCCATTGACAGTCATAGGTATCTCGGCGAGCCTTCCACATAGGTTTACTATCTTTCCTCTGAATAAACTTATTCCTCCTAGGGAAGGGATCATAAAAGGCCTTCCTATAGCTTCCCAAGTTCTTTCTGGCATAATAGTCATCTGTGTTTCTTCATCTAGGACACAGTCAATGTCAAAGTCCCCTATTCTTGCTTCGATGCATTCCTTATCTTTTAAGATCTCTTATAAGATGACATGTCGATGTTCATTCAAGGTCTCTTTCACTTGTATCAATACTTTCTCTGATTCTTGTTGGGGTTCTTCCTTTTCTAGATCTGCATTAGGGTTTCATTGATTCAGATTCATTCCTTCAAGCTTAGCGATCATTCTAGGGAAATCCAACACTTCATGGTCCATGGCTTTGCAACAGAGACAACTAGGTATTTTGCCAGGGCATTCCTTAGAAAGATGTCCTGGTTTTCTGCAACTATAACAGAGGGTTAATCCTCACTTTCTATTAAATGATCCCCATCCTTTTATGTACTACGCACTAGGATCCTGGTAGTGAAACTGCAACAAATTCTTTCTAGGATCCTGCATTCATTTATTAGTCCAAACATTCTTTCTATGCATAGGTATAACATATATTTCATTATTCTTATCAAATCTATTCATATCACATCTTATTTCATCTATTAATACCCTAGCTTTCAAACTAGGACAAAACCTATCAGATATACCTAGATCCATACTCTAGAAACAAAAAAAATCACCTTTCTTACTTTTACAGAGCACAAATATTCTACATCTAAGAACTTTTAACTATTCTTACCTTTAACAGAGCACAAAGCTTACAGATCTTACCTCTTTCAATCAGAACTTCTCGCTTTTACCTTTCTTGGAGCACAAATCTTTCAGATCCCGCTTCTTTTCTACATATCTGACCTTCTTTCTTTCATATCTGGCCTTCTCTCTTCAGATCGGGATTCTTTCTCTCAGATCTAACCTTCTTTATTTAGTACAAAGCTTTATAGATCAAGTAGAATACTATGCACTAGGGCACAGATCTACACACAGAGCTTTCATAGTTTCAGAATGAATCTTTGCACAAAGCTTCCTCTTTCTCAGTTCCCAGCAATCATGGTTTCAGTCCCGGTAATGGAACCATTTTTTGGCATAGGGGAAGACTCGGGATTCAACGCTATGACAGCGCACCAACAAAACCCTAACTACTTGCCCTTTTGGAAACACCTGCGAAGAAGATGAAGTCTCACTCGAGGTAGAGGCAGGGGTGGTTGCAGGACTCAAGTATCTGCAACCTTAGTCAGGACACAGATTTGTGATTATAACTCTTAATATAGCACTTAGCATTGCTAGTTCTTTATTATGCAATCAGTAACCACTTAGCTAGTATAACAAAGCTTCGCAGCATTCACTATGAACTAGAATATTCAAGCACTCAGCACCAACATGTTATTCAGATCTAATAGATCAAGCACTTAGCATATACACATGGATCATATCTAACATTCTACACACCATAAGCACTGAGCATAAGCATATATATCAAATCTATCTACTCATCTCAAAGCACTTAGCAAATAATCACATCAATGCATCAAAACAAGGCACAAAGCAAACAACACCGTATTTACGTGGTTCACCCCCACCCTGGGGCTACGTCCAACAACTCTTCTTTATTATCGTCAGCCAATCGGTTGCAAGCACAGAGCCTTAGAAACCCTTACTCTGCACAGGACAGAATATTTGTGTAGCTCGCTAGATCCTTCTTCCTTGCCTTACAGCACAAAGCCTTCTATATCTTCACACAAGGGCTTGCACTAAGCTCTACAAGTCTATACAGAATGCACAAAACATTTGATCATATAGATCCCATCTTGGCACTTAGCCTATATCAGATAGATACAATATTCGACTATTACTACTTTCTTGCCTATCCTTCTATTTATACATACAAAAGTGACCTAAGAATGGATAAATCCACGGGCCAACATGCCTTTCCCATTACATATTCCCAAAACCCAAAAGTGGGCCGAGATTCCCCAATCTCTGCTTCGTCTAGCGCTCCATCTTTGACATGCTATCAAAGTCCCAAAATGGTCAAATATGACCAAGATTATCCCAAAACTTGGTCAAGGGCCAACATACTCGTTACAACATCCATTCATGAGATAAAGTTAGAAATAATTCCTCCTTAGATCCAATCACACACGCCTTTAATGAAAAACATAAACTTGTCTTTGGTCCTAAACATGACTTCTCAATTAAGGTAGCTATGAAATAGTTCTTTACAAATCCAAAAATGAGGATCTTTGCAAAAACCATCGACCCCTTCTAACATGTCGATCCTCTTATTTATAAAAAATTATTAACTAAAAATAACTATAAAAAGTGCAAGCTAAGTAAAACAAAACATTGTCACATGGCGTTTTCATCTCTTAGTCTTCCAAGAGTCATCAAATGGTTTCACTTGAGTGGATGACTCTTCTCATACTCCTACCATTTGACGAAGAGTTCCTCGCATGTATTGGCATACGAGAATCTATTTTGGTCCATCGGGGCTGAAAGAATCTCCTTTATTTCCACTGCTTGTGCTCGATACTTGACCATTTTAACACTTAATTGTTGTAACATTGTCCGAGCCTTGATCGGGTGCTCAATGAACTGTTTTACTTGACTTGGAGCCATGTTCATCACCTTTTCTATCTCTGCAGTCCACGATGAGTCTTGTTCTGCATGTAGTTTGACTATGTCATGCAAGTCGACAAAGTCCTTGGGTGTGTTGAATTCTGGGAGACCGATGTCTCTCATCGCCCGATTGACCTTGGTCCAGCTCCTTTCACAATATTCTCATTTCTCTTAGATGTCTTGATGAGCTTCTTGGGCCATATTCACCCAGTATTTAGTCGACTTCCTTATATGGTCGACTAAATAAGTGGCCAAGTCCTCTTCATCTTTCCTTGCTCTATCTAGGTTGGCATCTATGATCTCCATCCCTGCGTCGATGAGATTGGATGTCTTGGCATGCTCTGCGTTGATCAAATTTTCCTCTGTGGTGATGAGGATGGAACTATCCAGAATAAGCCTCCTCTTCTTAGTGGTTCTCTTCATGATGGCTTTCCTCTTTCGGTCGTAGGCGATGACGTGTATATCGGCAACCTCATCCACAGGTTCGTGGATTTGTTTCTCTCCCCAAGTAAGAATGTTTCTGAGGATCCTGACTGTGTATATATGTTCAAGACTGGGTTCTTGAACCTCTTTTGTATCTCCTGAAATTTTGACCTCTGGTTTTTGCTGATTGGGAGGTAAAGTACTGGCCAAAATTGATGAATCAGGGGCAGGCTCAGTACTTAATTGATAATCGGTTGTCGAGATGTCGATTTCCTGTAGTGGAATTTATTCCCATTGTTCACCTGATCCTAGCTCATCCCTTGAGTTGGCCATTGGGACTCCCTGTGTGTCAAGTGGATCAACATCCAAGGTACTTTCTACCTCGTACTTGTTCTACGAACTGCTTTGACTTGGAGCATCGGGACCCGAGGAATATGCTTTCTGAGGTTTTGTTTCCTCTATGATTTTCAATGAAGTGACCAGGGACACCTCTGAGCTCTCCTCATTGTCGTATATGGTTATTATATCGAACAGAGGATTCAGTGTACTTTCTCTTCCTGACTTCCTCGCTATCTGGGGTTGAGCCGAAACATCCCCTGGTGATCCAACCTATGGTGTTGAAACTTCATGGTTATCTGACCCGGTGGTTTCTTCAATTTGTATTGGTTCCAGGTCACTTGGTCCTCCCCAGATTTCGATTGGGTTGTCAGCAGGAACCCTTGTCATCTCTACGAGGTTCAGGTCATTTTGCAGCTGATCAATTACTCTTTGTGCCTCTGCCATTAAGCGCAGACCCCTTGTTTGTGCCTCTGGTGTCAAGAACAATCCCCTTCCCTGCACCTTTTTTGTCTCTACCACTCTGACTTCTTCTCTGGATTTGAGGGCCTCTTGAGCTGACTTTTCTGTTGTTTCCACCTGTTCATCCATGCTCATGGCCTTAAACCTAGTCATATTTGGGTTGGCCATCCTCTGCACCACCTCATCCTGGTCCTGGGCGTTCTCTGTGAAGACTTCATCCTCAAATTTATCGTGAGAATATGGTCAGCAGGATGGCACTTGCAACACATGTTGGAGGACCAGACCTTTAGGATCGTTCTTGCAAAATTGGCCTATAGGGAACATAAATTCTAGTTGGCTCAACCCTTCTTATTTGGCTTGAGCAGTATCCTTTACCAGATAGAACCCTACATGGAAACCGTAGGGTAAGATCGTTTCTTGTCTTTGACCAATGTGGTGTTCTAGCCCTGCAGGATGGTCTAATAACAAATTTCTCCCACAATGAGCTAGTCTAGGAATTGAGCTAGTAGGAGATGTGGTGCTCCAGTGGCCCTGAACACCATGATGTAGATTGCACGCTCATCCAAGTACCAATGGCATACCTTGGCTATCATTTTATTGGTTGCGCTGATAGCCTTGGGAATTCCTTCTTAAAAATAATAAAATAAATATGGGTGATTAATTCATCGCAAATGAGGGAGTAATATTTCTTGTGCATGTTTTCCCATAGCACGTTAAAGTAGATGTGGACCAGGAGCTCTGCAACATGTCAGCTCAGATTCATGTCGGCGAAGACGTTCCTAGCGCACATGACATCGAGCAGGTATGATACCATGTAGAAAATTATTGCCTCTCCTTCCTTCGATGTCTGATCCTACTGCAAACAGATGCTTATTTTTTTTTAGATTATTTATCCCCATTTGAAACTAGTCTCAGTGATTGCAAATGTGTATGCCAAAGGCATCCATTCTTCTAAAAACTTGGAGCAATACTTTTCTCTGTTTAGATGACAGATGAGATTCATCAAATAGATGTATGGATCCCTCAGGTTGATTGTCCCATACCATCCATTGCTCTGATTGGTGAATTTATTGTCTTCCCTTCACCATGAGGCCATCAACCGGATGGAGTCATGGAATTTATAGAAATTCACCACCAAGTCCATGTTGAGCTGCTCCTCTCGGTCCCTGAGCTTGTAGTATTTCTGGACCTCTGTCAGGAGGAAAACTCTGACACACCTGCAATTCTCATTGTTAATCAAACATTTATGCCCATCTGTGTGGTCAATGAGCCACTTCAAGACCTCTATGCAGGGGAAAATGGGGGTTTTTCATGCCACCATGTGTAAATACGACTGTCGAATGTTGGGGAACATTTGTACATCGATCACCCTTACAACTAGGTCGTTTTGTGGGATATACTCTAGTTATTCTTTTATACTAATCATGTTGAAGAGATCCCCCCATTGTGAGAGTGCTACCTTGGATCCGATGCTTGCCTCTATATCACCAAAGGCCGGAGGCTGGATGGAAACATTCTTTGTTTTTGTCTTGACGACAGGCTCTGGCCTGGGGGTGTACTCCAATTGCCTCATGGTCCCTGGAGAATAACCTTTGCATGTCTCTAGCTATTTTAGCTTTGGTTCCCTCGACGAGTGTCTGGTGGTTGGATTTCTCAGCGGCATTGTTCCTCTGAAGCTTGTTAAACCTGGTTTTTTTTATAATCACGAGGGTTATTAAAGTCTTCAAGTTGCTTGTTTCCCTCCTTTGGACTCTCTAGAATTCTCTTACGCAAAGAATGAATTATTTCACAATGGTTCAAGATATTTAAACAGGGAATACCTTACCATGTCGCATGAGCCATTCAATTTGGGCTATAAATGAAATTTCAATAAATCTGTCGCCAAACCTTTAAAGGAGTTAGAACTTAAATTCATCATGGGTTGACAGCAAAGGTGCGGGTGATGATGTGGTGTATCGGTGATTTCAAAAATGTTTTTTTAATTGGTGCACGAGGTAGCAACTAATGAGAGATCAGTTATTAATTATCTCCTTAAATGTCCAAAATCTAATCATATCTAATGCTGAAAACGTCTCGTCATGTCTCTCTTTCAGTGGGTGGATCAGGGGTTGGGATTGTGCTATGAAAATTTTCATTGATATCCTCCTGCAAAAAATTCGATGTCAATTGATCTTACCGTACAGTGCTGACGTGTAAAAGCTGACTCAGAGGTGTGACTAGGACCTAGGGAACCAAGAATGACTCGAGATAGAACTAGACTGTATGAACCTCTTACCTGGTAAAGACACATGGCATTCGAGACCAGTGACTTAATTCACTCGTATTAATCGAATTTGGGACTTTCCTTAAGTTATTTGTTCTAAAACCAAATCCTAGCTTGTCGATGACAAAAAGTTTCAAGGATCGGTGATCGGCGATAAAGCTACCTAACTGCTCTCGGATCGGCTCCCTCAAAAAAGTCTCGATGCCAAAAACACATCATGGATCAGCAATCAGGGATAAATTTATCATGGTCAAATTTTTTGTTGTGATCATTCTGGATTTTCCCCGATCTCGATAAAGTGCGTCGGGCATTGGCTATTTCTTGTTGTCCTTTGTTAACGTCTATCCTCCTCATATTTTACCAATGTTGAAGGCAATCGGCTATCTCTCAAGCCTTTATGAAAAAAACTTACGCAAACCAAAATTGCCTTCTGTCGATGCCGATGAATATCAATGCTCGGTGATTGTTGTTTTCTGAGTGGTTCCTTTACTTGAATTATTTTCGACCCTGAACCTGAGCACGTTAGGTGCAGTGTTTGGTCGTCGATTCTTAATTCATGTATTAATTCATTTTATTTTGGGGGTTTCATAAGTTCAAAAAAACCCAAATAAGTGATGATATTCATGATAATAAACAAAGACAAAACATTTCCCAAAATGAAATTGAGTCAGACAGTGCAGAAAACAAGTGGTACCCAAAAAATGAAAAAAATTGATAAGGCTTTTTTAGGGTGTGTTGAGTGCTCAACACATTATTCCTGGTTATTGATATTGATAGCTTCGGTAGGCTGGCAGGAGCCCAAATTCACATCCTTTTTAGACAGAAAAGGGAAATGTTGTGCAATGCGGTATGAAACCTTATGGCAGGAAAAAGACAATAAGAACCAAGAGGCGAACATTGCAGTGTTTGCAATGTTCCTAGAAGATATGTAGCAGAAGACAACTAATATATGGAGAATCCCAATTGAAGTAGTCTAAGACAATGAAGGGATTTCCAAATTCAAGGATTCAATACACCACATGTGGATTCAATCCATAAGAGATCTAAAGAAAAAATGGTTAGAATTGAGGTATTGGACATTGTGCGAAGAAGTAGAATGGATCATGAAGGATTGGCCTCCATAGTGGAAAGTTCCAATAACACAGAAGAAAGTAAAAAAACCTACAGAACGAGAAGAAGCAGGTCCATCAAAGAAAATAGGCATTCCAACAGAAAATATAAGGAAGGATGCAGAGCACAATCAATCCATAGGAAGTAGCATAGCAGGAAAGAAGGCAAGGAAGAAAGACACTGTGTCAAAGAAATAAGTAAAGGGGGATGGAGAGCAAGTAAAGGGAGCTTGAAAGGAGGTAGACAATGATGAAATAGAAAAGAATAAAATGGAGTCACAAATGTCAAACCTAACAAAGAAGAGGACTGGAACACAGGAGGGAGAAATAAGGAAGAAAATGAAGTATCACAAGAATCCTCCAATCCTCACTATTACAAAAGACGATGCAGAGTTCATCGCAGACAAAGTCCAAGATAGAGGGGAGGATGTAGTACATGCAGCAAAGGCATAGAGAGAGGATATTATGGAGAAGATAGCAAAAGTTTGTGACATTGTATATAGGCTACAGCTAAATACAACGCAACAGAAAGAAAAAGTACAAGAGGAACTAGCGCAGAAAGAACAAGAAAAGACAGTGCGGATAGTAGTAATGAGTAGTGATAGGTTTAAAGTCACACAAGAGATGTTGGCAGTAGATGAGAACATAGTGTAGAAACCAGTGAAAGACATATAACATTTGGAATTGGTTTTGGCAAACATACCCACGAAGCCACTATATGGGTTACAAGCGAGCATAATGCAAGAAGTTCAATCTAGAGCTAGAGCGAATGCCACCAACCTAGAAATTGGAAGGGAGGTGAAGGAGATATTGTAGGTAACATGTGAGCATATCACACTAGAGAAGGAGTAGGAGAAAAAATGCATGGATAAGTTAGAGAACCAACTTGTAGAAGTATATCGCAGCATACTAGACTACGCGCAGACACTAGAGGTCATGGCAGAAGAGAAGATACAAAATATTGCGCAAACACTGGAGAAATATAAACAGGAGATATCAGACTTAACAGAAAAACTAACTCCAAGAACACCTCCATAAGTACGGTAAAAAAGAGAGGAAGAGGCTACTGCGCATGTAGATATAATAACACAGGAGGTAAAAGGAGTAGTAGAATTATATAACAGAACTGCACATATTTGGACCATCTTGGAAGAGGATGAGAATATCCAACAATTGGAGCAAAGAGAGGAAAAATTGAACATGGAAGTTCAGGACCTAAATAAGAGGCAAAAGACAATGGACATATCCCTGATACTGAGGGCAGTGCAGAAGATGAAAAACCTATAGGCAGAGGTAGAGAACACACAAGAAGAAAAACAAGCAAGGTAGGCTCAATTGGAGCCATTTCAGCAAAAGGTCAAAAGAATGATAGAAGAGATACAAATAGAAAAAGGAAGACTGGAACATGCACTGGCAGAAAGCAGAGAAGTGTTGAAAGAGCACATGACAGTGAAGGGTTTGTAGATACTAGTAGAAAAGATCACACATGCTAAAGAGAAAGGGGCAGATTTGGAAAATACATTTCATGCATTGGAGGTAGCGCTGCAGAAGGTAAACTATGTCTAAGTGGCTCGGGACTAGCCACATGTTAGTGTTGGGGGCCTGTTGGTGCAGGCCTATGTTGGCATGTTTGACAGGCAGTGTATGCTTGTCATTGATGGCAAGTACAGTAGCGATGATGGCTTGAGTACAGGAAGAATGTAACAGACGGGCACCAGAAGTAGTTTGGGAAGACGCTACAAAGCAAGCTCGATAATATCAGAAGAGATAGTGCAGAGGATGGTTGGCATGATTTACAGGAAGTATGTGCTTGTCATTAATGGTAAGATCAGACTATGCATCGAAGGAAAAAAAAGGATAAAGTACGCTCGGGAGGAGAAGCGTCAGTGATTGTTGGATCCCATCCTGAATTCTCGATGGTCGTCAGATCTGAATGTAGACAAGAAGAGCACGCTGAAGAGGAGGATAGATCTCAGGCGTTAGATCCAAGCGCGGGATCTGACCATCATTAGATCAAGCAGAACCTGTACGTTCTTTAAATTGCAAGGAGAAGCGGGTGTACAAAATCCCGAAAGAAGGAGGACCATCCATTTACAGGTAGGACACGTGGACACAGATCAACATTCCGCTGATTGGAAAGTCAACGGAATGAAATGCTCCAACCTTTCAACTCGCAAAATTGCGATATGCGAAACCGCGATATAATCTTGATCATTGGATCGTGGACAAATATGGACCATTGATCAGACACAATGAAGGATCGTGGAGTTGAGAAATCCTAATAAAATCTTGACCGTTGATCCAAGAGGGACACGTGGGGAAAGATTGTCATTTCGTTGACTGGAGAGTCAAAGGAACGGGGTTCTCTAACCTCTCGAAATCACGATATGTGAAATCGTGACTTAACCACAGCCATCAGATCAAGATGTGATCTGCACCGTTGATCCAACTCCATTTCGGAGTTTCGCGGATCAAAAGTTGGAGATGTCAAAGAATATTAACCATAGGAATCCTGAAATCGCGATATGCAAAATCGCGACTTAATCTGATCCATCAGATCAAGGTTTGATCTAGACCGTTGATCCCAGTCCAATTCGGAGTTTTGGAAATCGAGAGATGGAGAAGTCAGAGACTCTCAACATTAGGATTCTCGAAGTGCTGAAATGCGAAATCCCGAAACAAGACACGTCAGCAAACCTAAGAACACGTGGCACAACCAGGCAATGACAAGTGTCAATCTGATTCAACATTTCAGGCACATGTAAGTCATGAATCAGAGTGACGCGTGGGAGTTATTCAACATGTGTCAATCCACATGTGACATCAGTAGGTTTACACCACTTCGGAGTTTCAGAAATCGGGAGATGGAGATGTCAAGAAACTCTCAGCATCAGGAGTCCCGAAATGCCGAATTGTGAAACGTTGAAATCCCATCAACCGTCCATCTCTGGGGGTTATGTGGACCATTGATCTGAACCCCTTATGGATTTTCATGGATCGAGAGTTGGAAGCATCAAGAACATTCACCACAGGCATGTTGAAATCACGAAATGCAAAATTGCGAAATCTCCTTATGCATAAGGTTGTGGTCACAGCCCTTGGTTAGATCAGCGAGAGATGGAGGAAAGAGCTAGAGCAACCAAGCTCCATTTTGGGGATCGCGACTGGGAATGTCAAGATGCATGGTCACATGAATGCTTAATTGTCAAATGTCGAAATGCCAAAATGAATGCAAGATCCCATGGAATCAATCCAACGGTGTAGGTGAATTTGAACAAGATCGGAGGGCTACTGTAGCTCGACACAGTGTAACTGCCAGAAACCACTGATGGTTTCTGCCAGAGGACTCGAAGACACTTCTGTGTGATTTCCAAAGGAGATGAAGAGTCTCTAAGATTCACCCAGTGAAGAAATATGATTCTTAGAGGAATTGCAAGATGGATGAGCGTTGAAGTCTGTAACTGAAGCAGAAGGCATAAGCTCGACTGTGCCAAAGAAGACGAGGAGTCTCAACTACCAGAGAGGTTGAGAAATCTCAGCAGAACACCCAGTGATGCTGGACACGTGGTGGGAACCACCAGAGAAGATGAAGAGTCACGATGATGATTAGACAGATCACTCGAGTTGTGGAGGAATTTGGTGCGGAGTGAGCATGCAGAGGCATTGCGAATATTGCATGCACAAAGACAACAGAGACTATAAGAATGAAAAAGAAAGAAGAGATAGGTGTTGTCGTTGTGGAGGAGAATTCAGATGTGGACAAGGAGGCAGAACGCAAGAGTAGAAATGCACAGTAGAGGAAGGTTGCATTGAAGGGATATGGTGCAGAGAGAATAAAAGGCAGAAGAACAGAAAGTGCAAGGGGCGTGCAGAAGACACTGATGCAAACATAGTAGAGTAGTGTAACAGAACAGCGACAAGGCTGGTAAGCCATTGAATAACTTTATATCACTGTAATAAGTTCTAGTAACAAGAAATTTATAATTCAGGGTGGTTGGGAGGTGCTAGGGAGGACTGGTGTCCTCAAAGGTTCAAGTGGGTGCTTGAACACAGGGAGTTGGTGCTTCCTTCTAGTTGGTGCTAGAGAAACCAGGGAGTTGGTGCTTCCTTCTAGTTGGTGCTAGAGAAACTAGGGGGTTGGTGCTTCCTTCTAGTGGGTGCTAGAAAAAATAGAGATTTGGTGCTCTCAGCAAGTTGCAGCTTGCAAAAAAAGAGGTTGTAGCCTCACAATGAGTTGGTGCTCATATGTATGATAAGGTAAAGAATGTAGATAATACTTATCATATAAAGAAAAAGAAGTTTTATACCCTGTGTGGGTTTCCTCGGGAATTATCTGTCTCTGTCTTCTCATATATGTGACTGATGTTGAATGTGTCTTTACTTATTTCCCATTATTGTGATCATCATTGAGTGCCCTGTAAAGATTTTAAAAGAAGCATAATTGTTTAAGCACAGTAACAACTGATTCACCCACCCCCCTCTCAGTTGTCCAACAGCCTATGGTAGAGAAGAGTCAAATTTGGAGAAAAGTTCGAGAAATGCACAAAAAATGAAGAATATTGGACCAAGAAGGAGAGGTGTCATATTTTAAAAGCAGCACGCACGACGAGTTTTGCAGAAATCCAACGCAAATGTGGATAAAACATAGCCTTGTTAGGGTTAGGGTTTTTTATGTATTGTAATGGTTTTAACCCATTTTTGTAATATAAATAGAAGAATTCTAAGGTAGATTGAGGAATCTATGTCTTTGTGTGAGATCTTTGTGCGATGTTTTGCATGAAGAAAGTACTTGGAGAACCTTTTTGAGTCTGTATTTTGGTGAGAGTTGTGGAGCTCGGATGGAGTTGATGTAACTGAGGGTCAGTTTGCAAGTTGTGGATCTTGGTGCAACCCTGGTATGCCTCACTACTCTCTATTATTATATGATGTAATGTGCACAATGCCATTTTGATGAAGAAGAAGAAATAAAATAATATATTTGTGGATGTAGCCCCAGGGGGGTTGAACCATGGTAAAAAACTATGTTGTAAATATGTCTGAATACTTTTATTATTTCAGTAGTTATGGTTAATGATTAAAGCAATGAATGGTTTAAATTACAACATGCACTAGAAATATGTATGTAGAATGAATATGATAAAAGAATGAAATAGTAGATCTGATGAATGGTATGTTAGAATGCATGGTTAAGTAGAAATGGAAGTAAGAAGAACATCCCCAATCTCTTCCATGAATGCAGAAACATGCATCCTATAGTCACCCATAAACCATCTCGGGTGAGACTGCGACGTGCACTATGTGTGCGGTGTAGCCTTTTGGTTTACCAGAAGGGTCGATGGTGAAAAGGTTTTTGTTGGAGAACTAAGGTAGAACCCGGGTCAGCCCATATGTTCAACAACATTGTCACCATTTCCTCCTTCAAGATGTCCAAACTTTGTTGGCACTCATCAATCCAATGAAACTTGATATCCTTATTTAACAACTTCTCCATGGGCGCAATAATTTGTGCAAATCTCTTTATAAACTTTCTATAGTATCATCTATTACCAAGTGTAGCTCTCAATTGATGTACTAACTTAGGTGGTGGTAAATTAGCAATAACAAACATCTTGGCAGGATCAACCAGTAGAACCTTCTTACACACCACATGCCCTAGAAAAATTCCAAATGGTGCACTGAATAATTATTTTGTAATGTTCAAAGAGATTTGACACTATCTACACATGTCTAGCATCAATCTTAAAATTTAAACATGATCTTTCAATAAGCTAAATATTTTCCAATCATCTAGATAAACCTCTAAGAACTTATGAATAAAATCCTTAAATGAAACTACCACTACCCTTGAAAAAATAGAAGGGGAATTCTTCAATCCAAATGGAATCATTGTGTACTAATATGACCCCAATTCTATAGAAAATGTATTCTTATGATGATCCTCTGCTACTATTTTGATCTGGTGATACCCTGAAAATTTATCAATAAATGAGTATGCTTATTTTCTTCCTACATTCTCCAAGATCTCATCTGTAAATGGAGTAGTGAAGGGATCATGAAGACAGACATCATTCAACTTCCTAAAGTCTACACAAATCCATATTCCCCCTTGCTTCTTCTCCTGAACTACCATAGGGATAATCCACTCAGATTCTTTAACATGTTCTATTATCCCAGCCTCTAACAGTTTATCAATTTCTGCCTTTATTTATGTTTATATATTGGATTCAATCTATATGGTATTTGTCTTATTAGTATAGCATCTGGTATCAAGGGGATCTTCATCTCTCCATTTTCTACTACTAACCCTTTCATTTCAGAAAATGTTGTTGGAAACAAATCACTATACTCACGCAATAACTCTGTTATTCTTTCCACTATCCGGTTATCCCAATAGTCACCAATACTTGCAATCTTTGGATTCTCTTATGTTCCAATATTTACCTTATTTATCTTTAGTGGTGCAACAAATTATTTTGACTCTAAATTTGGACCTTCTACTTATCTTTCCCCTTCTGACTCAGACTCCCACTTCCTACCGGGGTCCACTGACCTCCTATTCAAGGATCGATCAACTTCAAGGAGTCCAATGGACTCTCAGGTCCCTATTGAACCCTCAAAAACCTTTACATGAGCCCATTTTTCCTAAGGTGCAGGTCCCACAAAAATACCCATGGGCTCTCTACACAAACCCCTTTCCTTTTAAAAATTCTAGAGTTGGCCTTAGCTCCTTTTACCTCGGAGAAAACAGCATACGACCACGGGATATGACCGAGAGCTAAGTCAATAGGCACTTAAACCCAAAGCACTAGAGCTTCAGGCTTCGGGCGTATTTTTTTTCAATTGTAAACAAAACTGAACTCCCAGATCGCCAAATAGGCGAAGTCCCGAACCACTGAAGGAAATCAATGGTTCAGGCTTTGGGAGTCTGGGAAGTCTTCCCCGCCACACCTTGTGAACCTCTGAATGACAAAGTAGCAGAGTAGATATTTTCCCTCCACATGTCCCACTTAGATTTACGGTTGGTATGGCTTTGGCCTTCGGGCCTCCGAGAGCCTTGGCAATCTCTGCTCCTTGGAAACTTTGAACCCTCCATCCTCTGAACCTGTTTATCTATTGATATCTCTCTCCAGGACTGAGGGTCCTGATGAACTCTGACACTCTGGTCTCTAGGAACCCTTATTCCTCCAAACAGTTGTTCCTCTCGAACAAAGAAGTAGCAAAGAGCTATATCTATTTCCATGTATCACTCCACCCAACAGTCAGGATAGAGTTCAGACCTCCAGGTCTCCAAGAAATTAAGTATTAACCTGTTGAAATGCACAATCACACGACAAATTTTCTCGCGAGATCTAATGACCATAATTAATTCAAACCTTCGGGCCTTCGGGAACCTAGGTTCCTCCGCACTATGTACTCGAACCTCCCGAATACACAAAGTCTGAAGGGCTTCAGACCTTAAGTCTAATGCAAATTTTCCCGAATATGACGGTTATTGGATCTTCGGTAGCCTCTCAAACATATGTCATTTTTTGGCTTGGGAAAACTCAAAATAACTCCCTCCTTTCGAGAATCTTGGCCACTATCTCTCCTGATCTTTTTCTCCTCGAGGTGATTCCTCCTATGAGCACTTTCGAGCCTCTAGACTTATGGATTTGTCTATGTCTCTCCTTCTTCACTCTTGCATACTCTATCACTTCTAAGCTTGAAGGTTTCAAAGGTTTTCGACCCTCAACTTGTACCTTAAGCTGCTTCTCCACTTAAACTCCGATAAAACTTTCCCTTGCCTAGGAAAGTTTTGACACCTTCTAAGTAGTGTCATCCCTTTGCACTCCTTGAAAGAGTCTTTCAACGGGGAATGATATACTCAAAGGTTTATATGTGTGCATGCCTTGCACAACCTCTGCAACATTCCTCTATCTGTCGTGAGCTTCAACAACTCATCCTGGCTTCTGGTCTGCACACTCCTTTCATTGGCACTGTGTGCTCCTCGACTAAAGGTTTTGTAAGAGAAATAATTGAAACTTATCCAAAACTCATAAGTTCATTCTTAAAACACAAAACACATGAAATACATGCATGAACAGTAACAGTAAACCCATTCAAGTGATATATATATATATATATAGATAGATAGATAGATAGATAGATAGATAGATAGATAGATAGATAGATAGATAGATATATTCAGAGTTCATACAAAGCCTCTTTGTGCTTCTTTTTGTTATGGCTCAGGAACAGCAAGCTCTTCTTCGACAACCTCGGTAGCCTCTAAATGAACAAGGAAACAAATTATAGACATGGAGGGGCTTCTCTAGCCTTCCCTCCTCTCTAACTACTGCTCTCCTATCACAATAAATGAGCATTTATAAATAAGATATGAGCTAAGCTCGAAATATTTACAATACTATCTATACATTAAGGAACTATATCTTCTCAGATTTCTTAAGATGGCCTCAGCCTCCAAATATTAAATATCATTTCTTACATTGAGTTTTCATGCTTTTCAAAATTCAAAAAGGTGCTTCCACCTTTGGGAATCTGATCAACTCCTTAGTACGCGTTGGATGATGCATTGTCCTCAAACCTGGCTTCTTTTTCATGTTGATGTCGATGCTCTTGCATCATACTCCTCGGACCAAAACTTCATGGACTCTTGTCTATAAGCTCCTTCACTATCTTTTCATGCTTCTGAATGTATGCTTCACTTACCCAGTTGGCATCTTCTTTTGGATGGCCTTTCCACTTAACCAAATATTCAAAATAAGTCTTCCTTTTGGTCTTCTTACCAATCCCCTGATCTAAGATCTTCTCCATTTGTAACTTATCTGCTACAGGAATTTGTTGTTTCAAGTGAACATTTTATTGGTCCTATGTCTACCATGTGTCTTCCATTCTATAGGGATATAGGTATGCCACATTGAAGATTGGTGATGTTCCAATATCTTCTGGAAATTCAATCTCATAGTCATTTGTAGAAAAATTTCTTAGGATCTTACAGGGTCCTATATTCTTCATCCTTAGCTTGTTTTATTTACCCTGTGGGAATCTCTCCTTCCTCAAGTGTGCTAATACTTGATCTCCCACTTCAAATTTTACCTCCCTTCTTTTCTTATCTTCTCTTCTCTTATACTTTTGATTGCTATGTTGTATCTGCTCCTTCATTTGTTCATGCAATTCTTGCATCTCTGCTACAAAATCTTCTGCTCTTGTGCTTTGGAACTCACTCTGTCCCAAATATCGCAAATCTGAAATTCCCCTTGGGTGCATTCCATACACAATATGGAATGGACTTCTTATAGTGATTCTGTTGGGTGAATCGTTGTATGCAAATTCTTCCTGGGGCAGAATTTGATCCCACTGACATTGATGTGTAGTGACCAAACTCCTTAGAAAATTCCCTAAAATTTTGTTTACCACCTCAGTTTTCCCATATGTCTAAGGATAATATGTTGAATTGAAGGACAGATTTGTCCCCAGATTCTTCCACATTGTTCTCCAAAAATTTCCTACAAATTTGGTGTCTCTGTCTGAGACAATGCTCCTGGGAAAGCCATGTAACTTGACAATCTCTTTGAAAAACATATTTGTTATATGATTAGCATCATTGGTTTTCTGGCATGGTATGAAATTTTCCATATTTGAGAATCTGTTGACTACCACAAAGATAGAATCACTCCTCCTATGGGTTCTTGTTAATCCTAACACAAAATCGATGTCGATAGCATCCGAAGGCCTCTCTGAAATAGGAAATGGCTGATAAATACCAGTTTTTTGTTGCCTTCCTTTTGCATACTGGAAAATTTTGCATTTGTTTACAAATCTCTTTAATTCAGATCTCATACCTATCCAATAGTATGCGGAAATAAGTTGTGCATAAGTTTTTTCATGGCCAAAATGTCCTTCTAGGCCTCCACTATGCTTTTCTTTCAACAGATTATCTCTCATTGAGAATCTCGGAATGCACAATTGGCTTCCCTTAAATAGCAGTCCATCCTGAATCAAATACTCCATCCATGGGCTTCTTTCCCTTATCAAAGGATTTGCATAGGCTTCATAAGCCTCCTTGAAATTTGAGTCTCCTGGATACATCCCCTTAAGGTGTCCAAACCCTAATGTCTCCAATTTAAATTCCTGCATAATCAGACATCTCCTACTCAAATCATTTGCAACTTTGTTTGCACTCCCACTAATATGTTTGATAACAAAAGTAAAATTCTACATAAATGCTACCCATTTTGCATGTCTCTAATTAAATTTCTCTTGTCTGGTTATCAACTGTAAATCTTGATTATCACTATACAACACAAACTCTTTGGGAATAAGAAAATGCCTCCACTTCTTCAAGGCTTGAATCACTGCATAAAACTATTTATAATATGTGGAATACTTATTCTTGACATAATTCATCTTCTTACTGAAATAAGCAACAATTTTGTTGTCTTGACTCAATACTGCTCCAATTGCTAATCCACTAGCATCACACTTTACTTGTAAAGTCTTTATAAAATCTGGCAGAACTAGAATTGGTTGTTCTGTTATCTTAGCCTTTAATTCCCTGAATCCTTTTTCAGCTTCTTTTGTCCAATTAGAAGACTTATGTTCTTTATTTATGGTGTCCAATATAGGTGTACATATGCTACTAAAATTTCTGATAAACTTCCTATAGAAACTTGTTAATCCATGGAATCTTCTTACCTCGAATATACTCCTTGGAGATGGCCAATCTTTGAATGCCTTCACCTTTTCTAGGTCCATCTTCAACTTATTTAAAGAAATCACAAAACCCAAATATGTGATTTATGTCTTCATAAAAGAAAATTTTTGTAAATTTATCAGCAACTTCTCTTATTGTAACCTCCTCATCACTAATGTCAAGTGCCTTAAGTGCTCTTCTTCAATTTTACTGAAGACTAATATATCATCCAAATATGCAATAACAAACTTACATATGAAGTCTTTGAGTATTGCATTCATCAGTCTCATGAATGTGCTTGGGGAATTTGTTAAGCCAAATGGCATAAAAATCCACTCATATAATCCTTCATTTGTCTTAAATATTTCTTTCCATTCATCTCCTTCTCTCATTCTTATATGGTGATAACCACTTTTTGGATCTATCTTAGAAAAATAACTTGCTCCACTTAAGAAATTAATTAAACCATCTATTATGGGTAAAGGAAATTTGTACATGATGGTGATCTTGTTGATGGATCTAGAATCTGTGCACATTCGCCATCCTCCATTTTTCTTTGGACTTAACACAGTTGGCACTGTGCATGGACTCAAACTCTCTCTGACTAATCCCTTTTCTAACAGGTCTTGGACCTGCTTCTTGATCTCTTCATTCTCTTGAGGTGTCAACTTGTATGCTACTTCGTTTGGAATAATTTCTCCTGGAATAAGATCAATGTGATGACTGATGCTCATGATGGGTGGCAATGAGCAAGGTAACTCATCCACTACTATGTCAGCAAAATTATCCAACAGTTCCTGAATTTCTTTAGGAAGATCATCCATAGTAGTGCTTGTGAGGATGACTCTGGGATTCCTCATGATAGAAAATTGCATCTCTTGTTCCTTATTGACTTCATTCAAGAGTTCCTTCCCACTAATCAGAAGTATGTTTGGGTTGGCTTCTTCCTTCACTTTCTTATCCTCTATTGGAAACAACATGTGTGTTCGGCCATTCTTCCAAGTGTGTAAGTGTTTTTCCTCCCATCATGTATGACATTTCTGTCAAACTGACATGGTCTTCCCAAAAAAACATGACATACATCCATGGGTATTACATCACACGGGATCTCATCCTTATATCCTCCTATTTTAAATTCAACTTGACATTGTTTACTTACCATTACGTGGTGTCCTTTCTGTCATCACAATACCTTGTATGGGTTTGGATGTGCACTTGTTTCTAGCTCTAGTTTTTCCACCATTTCAATGGATACTAGATTGTCAGTGATCCAACTGTCAATGGTCACCTTGAAAACTCTATCCTTGGTCTTCCAAGTAGTCCTGAACAAATTGTTCCTCTGCATTGGTTCTTTTTCCACCTCTTTCTTTGGTTTTAAGAGAACCTTCCTCGTCATGAGGGATTTCCCATCTTCAGTTGCTTCTGCCTCAACATTCCTTTTATGTGCTTCAGAAATATGAGCTTCTCCTCCTCCTTCTTTATTTCTCTCAAGACATTCCCAAGAAATATGTCTTGTCTTTCCACAATCATATAATCTCACTTCTCCTCCTCTACCGCTTATTCTTCCTCGAGGAAAAAAATTTCTTCCACCATATTGTCTCCCTCTAGAACTATGGGAATTTTCAGTCACAGTTTTAGGCTTCTGGGACTTGTCATGGACAATCCCCTTACCTCTTTGTGGGCGTTTCCCTCTACTTCGGTGGCTTTGCTTCCTTGCCAACTTCTCCTCTGCTTTCAGTGCAACCTGATAAGAATCCTCTATTGTCCTCATGGTTATCATGCTGATTTCATCCTGAATTTCATATCTCAAGCCATTTTTATACCTGGAAACCTTCTCTTCATCGCCTTCATGATGTCCAACTCTAATATTCAGCCTATAAAATTCTTTTGTGTACTCCTTCATTGTTGACCTTTTCTGTCTCAAGTTCTATAATCTCCTGAACAAATTTATCTTATAGTCATTGGGTATGAATTTGTCCTTTATCTTGGATACCATTCTGTTTATGGATAAATTCGTGAGTACGGACACAGACCAATCTCCCCAGATCCACCTGGATCTGGAACAAACCGTGACAGAATACTACTCTTTCCCTAGATCTAGATATTGAATGAACTAAGAGAAATGGATGGTGGACATACCT
>ML779749.1:962393-980127 GCA_009831015.1 Picea engelmannii | reverse complement strand
TACAGAGTTCTTACAAAGCTTCTATGTGATTCTTTTTGTTATGGCTTAGGAACAACAAGCTCTTCTTCAACAACCTCAACAACCTCTAAATGAAAAAAGAAAATAAATTATATACATGGAGGGGCTTCATTTGTCTTAAATATTGTTTTCTATTCATCTCCTTCTCTCATTATTATCTAGTGATAACCACTTTTCAGATCTATCTTAGAAAAATAACTTGCTCCACTTAAGCAATCCATTAAATCTTTCATTATGGGTAAAGGAAATTTGTACCTGATAGTGATATTGTTGATGGCTCTAGAATCTATGCACATCCTCCATCCTCCATCTTGCTTTGGACTTAACATAGTTGGCACTGTACATGGACTCAAACTCTATATGACTAATCCCTTTTCTAACAAGTCTTGGACCTGATTCTTGACCTCTTCATTCTCTTGAGGTGTCAACATGTATGCTTCTTTGTTTGGAAGACTTGCTCCTGGAATAAGATCAATGTGACGATTTATGCTCATGATGGGTGGCAATGAGCAAGGTAATTCATCCACCACTATGTCAGCAAAATTATCCAACAATTCCTGAATTTCCTCAGGAAGATCATCCATAGTAGTGCTTGTGAGGATGACTTTGGGATTCCTCACCACAATAAACTGCATCTCTTGTTCCTTCTTGAATTCATTCAAGACTTCCTTCCCACTCATGAGAAGTATGATTGGGATGGTTTCTTCCTTCACTTTATTATCCTCTATTGGCAGCAACATGTGTGTTTGACCATTCTTCTAGAGTGTGTAATTGTTTTTCCTCCCATCATGTATGACATTTCTGTGAAACTGCCATGGTCTTCCCAAAAAAAAATGGCATGCATCCATGGGTATTACATCACACAAGATCTGATCCTTATATCCTCATATTTTAAATTCAACTTGGCACTATTTACTTACCATTACTTGGTGTCCTTTCTGTAGCCACGATACCTTGTATGGGTTTGGATATGTAGTTGTTTCCATCTCTAGTTTTTCCACCATTTTAGTGGATACTAGATTATCAATGCTCCCACTATCTATGATCACCTTGCAAACTATGTCCTTGGTCTTGCAAGCAGTCCTGAACATATTGTTCCTCTGAATTGGTTATTTTTCCACCTCTTTATCTGGTTTTAAGAGAACCTTTTGCATCATGAGGGATTTCCCATCTTCAATTGCTTCTGCCTCAACATTCCTTTTATGTGCTTCATAAATGTGAGCTTATCCTCCTCCTTCTTTATTTCTCTTAGGACATTCCCAAGACATATGTCATGTCTTTCCATAGGCATAGCATGTCACTTCTCCTCCTCTACCTCTTCCTCTTCCTCGAGGAAAATAATTTCTTTCACCATATTGTCTCCCTCTAGAACTTCCTCCTCTTCCTGTATGACCGTGGGAATTTTCAATATTATTTTTGGGCTTTTGGGACTTCTCATGGATAATTCCCTTACCTATGTCTGGGAGTTTTCCTCTACTTTGGTGGCTTTGCTTCCTAGCCAACTTCTTCTCTTCTTTTAGTGCACCTAATAAGCATCCTCTATTGTCCTCATGGTCATCATGTTGATTTCATCCTGAATTTCATATCTTAGGCCATTTATAGAACTGGAAACCTTCTCTTCATTGCTTTCATGATGTCCAGCTCTAATGTTCAGCCTATAAAATTCATCTGTCTACTCCTTAATTGTTAACCCTTTCTGTCTCAGGTTCTATAATCTCCTAAATAGATTTATATGATAGTCTTTGGGTATGAATTTAGCCTTTATCTTGGCTACCATTCTATCCCAGCTCTTAATTTTGTGTTTTCATTTTTTTCTTCTATCAACTTGCAGTTCATCCCATGATAGTGTTGCATGTCCTTTTAGCCTTGTGACAACATGCTTCACCTTATTCTCATCATAAAACTCCTCATAATCAAAGTACTTATCCATAGCTCTTATCCAATACAGTGGCTCTTCAACATCCAAGTTGCCTTCATACATTGGGATATCCATTTTTTCTCTAGCTCCCATTTTCACAACAAGTCTCAACAACCATTCTTTTGCAGCGTCTTCTCCTGCAGCTCCTTCAACTTTCATTTCTTCACTCTCATCTTCATTGATGCCACCAACATTAGGTGCTCTCCTATGTGTTGTCACCATGGCATCTAGCCTTGTACGAAGTTTCCTCATTTCTCCTTCCATGGCTGGATTTTATATAGGTATTTCTCTTCGTCTTCTTGGCAGCATGATTTTGAATTTTCTTTCTCCACAGCGTTGAGTTTCAGGCTCTGATACCACTTGGCACAGACCCCCACTTCCTCCTGGGGTCCACTGACCTCCTGATCAAGGATTGATCAACTTCAAGGAGTCCAATGGAATATCGGGCCCCTGTTGATCCATCAAAAAAATACACATGCCCCTTTTTCCTAAGGCAAATGTCCCACAAAAAGACTCACAGTCTCTTTACACAAGTCTCATTCCTTTTAAAAAAATTGGAGTTGTCCTTAGCTCTTTTTACCCCGGCGAAAAATGCATATGACCATAGGCTATGACCGAGTGTTAAGTCAACAGGGGCTTAAACTCAATACTCCAGAGCTTCAAGCTCTGGGCATTTTTTTTTTCAACTAGAAACATCACTAACCTCCCAGACCGCCGAATAGGCGAAGTTCTATACCGCCGAAGGAAATCAATGGTTCCTGTAATTTAACGTATGGATGGTCCAGATCTGATTAGGCTTCAGGAGTTTGGGAAGTCTTCCCCGCTACACCTTGTGAACCTCAGAACATCAAAGTAGCAGAGTAGATCTCTACCCTCCACATGTCCCGCTTAGATCGATGGTTGGTATGGATTTGGCTTTTGGGCCTCCGGGAGCCTTGGCACTCCCTGCTCCTTGGAACCTTCAAAACCTCTATCCTCTGAACCCATTGATCTATTGATAGTTGTCTCCGAGACCGATGGTCCTGATGGACTCTGGGACTCCAATATCTAGGAACTCTTACTCCTCCAAATAGTTATTCCTACCAAACAAAGAAGTAGCGAATATTTGGATCTAATGCCACATATCACTCCATCCAATGGTCAGGATAGAGTTTGTACCTCTGGGTCTCTGAAAACTTAAGAATTTGTGATCCTTCACCTTGACTCCCTCTGAAGTACTAACCTACTGAAATGCATGATCGCACAACACGTGTTCTCCCAAGATCTAATGGCCACAATTAATTTGGACCTTCGGGCCTTTGAGGACCTAGGTTCCTCCACACTCAGTACTCGAACCTCCCAAATACACGAAGTATGAAGGGCTCCATACCTTAATTATGACGCAACTTTTCCCAATTTTGATGATTTTTGGATCTCTCGTAGCCTCCTAAATAGATCTCATCCGGTGGCTTGGGAAAACTCAAAAGAACTCCCTCCTTTTGAGGATCTCGACCGCTATCTCTCCTGAGCTTTGTTTGCTCGAGGTGATTCCTCCTATGAGAACTTTTGAGCCTCCAGACTTATGGATTTATCTAAGTCTCTCCCGATGCAGTCTTGTATACACTATCCCTTCTAACTTGAGGGTTTCAAAGGTTTTCGACCCTCGACTTGTACCTTAAGATGCTTCTCCACTTAAACTTCAATAAAACTTTCCCTTGCCTTGGAAAGTTTCGACACCTTCTAAGTAGTTTCGGCCCTTTGCACTACTTGCAAGAGTATTTCAATAGGGAACGATATAATAAAAGGAGTGTATGTGTGATCCAGGTGGATATTGATGGCCACCCACCTTTTCCAACTGGCTCAAAACAGTTTTCTGGCAATTTTGGTAATTTACTATTTTTAGCAGTTTTAACTTCCGGGGCCATTTTGAGGGCCTAAATGAAGGTTTTTCATTATTGATCTTCTCACTGGTATCCAAAGGCATGATTGATCCCCCAAAATGAATCTCCTCGATGATAACTTTCGAACGGGCTATCATACGCCTAAAACGGAGATCGTATGCAAAAGTTACGACCCTGGGAAGTTGATGTACTAACTTACCTAGACGAAGCCCACATGACTTTTGGCACTTCATCTCCTAGGGTTAGGTTTTTGGATGTCTAGGGTTTTTGGCATTCTTTTTTGTTGTAAAAAGGCCTTCAGAGCCTCATTGTAATCATATTCTTACGAATGAGCGTATTCGTCACATCTCTTCTCAAAGATAAGTCGCCACTAGTCCAGCAAGCTTGTTTCCGCTGCATTTTACAGTTTCAACTTATTTCCTTATTGAATAGAAAACTAGTTTTAATGTATCTTTGTTATTTTGTGTTAAGCACTTGTTAATAATCTGTATTCATTTCGTTCTTCTCATAAAATCTGGATCAGTGGTATCAGAGCGGTCTGCTCCTTGTCGTCTTAATGCATGTCCCCAACGAGGTAGGAATACAAAGAGTTGGGTCTCGAGCTTGTTTCTCTTGAGGACAAAATATCTCGCACGCCCAAGTGACCTCTCACAGCAGGATAAAATAAAGATGACAGAATAGGAGATCCTTTCAAACTGTTGATTGATGAATCCCTCATGCAACAAAGGAATGATATGATGGATAGTTTTCACAAATCCTTCGGCAACTACCAACAGGCGACCCTCATTGATTGGTGTGAAACTTTCTGTGAGAAAAAGGAAATAGAGGAACCCTCATTATTAATAGTCATGACCACCTGGAAATCCTTCAAGGATTCTATTAAGGAACAATACTACCCTGTCAGAATTTATGATGACTTGTATACCAAATGGACCACACTGCAGCAAGAAAGAGACCAAATAGTGCCAGATTTCACAAATATCGTTCATACCATGTGCACCAAGATGGGTATCAAATATTTGGAGCGACATCTTGTGCTTGAGTATCGTTGAGCTCTTCATAGATACATCTAGACTGAAATGGAATTTCTGGACATCTCATCCTTGGGCGCAGCCTACCGATATCTTGTCAAAATCGAGTAGAAGCTCAAAAAAAAGACGTGGAAATTTGGGCCTGGGAACCCCTCACAACAAAAGCCATGAAAGGGTGGCCCCAACCCACAGAACAAAGGACAGAGAAAATATGGACAGTATCAGGACAACCAGTCCAAGACGCAAGCAAAGAAGGACACCAGAAAGACAAAGAAAGATACTAGGAAGTGGTGCAACTTCCATAAGAGCCCTTGGCATAACACTACTAACTATCGCTCAAAGAAATCGCTAGTGGTCGAAGTGAAATCCTGTGAATCAGATGTGGGTTCAGACTCTAAGCTAGAACTAGAAAAGGGAAGACGAATCATTGACGTGGAACCCAGTGCCACCGTTGCTACCACCAAGCTCCAGCCTGGTGAACCGGATGAGCCAGAAGAAGGAGAACGCCTCTTCCATTCACAGATGTGGGTTAAAGGCCCCTTGTTTCACTTCATCATTGATAGCGGTAGCCAAAAGAAACTCATCTCAGCAGAGGTCATCAAGCGGCTGGCCCTGCCGATAATGCCGCACCCACAACCCTACACCATTGGATGGCTCCACCAAGGAAGCGATATCCATGTCAGCCAACAGTATCGACTGTCGTACAGCATAAAACCCTTCAAATATGAGGTATTGTGTGATGTTTCTCCTCTCAAAGTTTGTGATGTTCTTTTGGGCCAACCTTATTTATGGAAACATCATGTTGTATATGCGTCTAGGCCTCATAGTGTTATTATTACTTTGAACAGGAAATTGTATAGGATACCCGAGGTAGTCCCACCTAGTGTTATTTCCTTGATCTCTACTAAGAAATGCAAGAAGGCCATCTCTTAGACGAGGAAGCTTGTCTTCTTCGTGATTCACTCTCAAAATAAGTGAAAGATCACAACCACATCCATGGTCTATGTGGCCGACCTCTCCACACAGCAAAAGCAAGTAGATAAGGCCATGAACGAATACTCAGATATCTTCTCCTCACCTACCAGGGTACCTCTACACTGCCAAGTCAAACACCCCATCAATCTGACCCCAGGAAAAATGCTTCCCAATGGACCAGTCTATCGTCGCTCTCTATTAGAGAATGAGGAGATCAAGTGATAGATCCAAGAACTACTCCACAAGGGGCACATCCATCCCAGCTCATCACCTTGCAAGAGTCCAATCGTGCTGGTACAGAAGAAAAAAGGAACCTAGTGACTCTGCATTGATTACCAGGCTCTAAATAAAATCACAGTCAGAAACCGGTACCTGATTCCCCGAATCGATGACCTCCTTCATCAACTCATGGGGGCCAAATACTTCAGTAAGATTGATCTGAATTCTGGCTACCACCAAGTCCCGATAGAACAAACATATGTATGGAAAACCACCTTCAAGTCAAAGGAAGGCCTTTTTGAATGGTTGGTCATGCCCTTTGGTTTGACAAATGCTCCAGCCACTTTCATGAGGATGATGGAGGATATCCGATGACCATTCACCAATACTTTTGTAGTGGTGTATCTCGATGACATTCTCATTTACTAAAAGACTTGGGTTGAACACTTGTAGCATAATCAGCAGGTTCTGCACACCCTATGGTAGCACAAGCTATATGCCAACTTGGAAAAATGCTCCTTCGGCATGGACAGGGTCCATTACCTAGGCTACATAATTGATCAGCATGGTGTACATGTGGATCCAACCAATAGCCAAGTATTTCGTGGCTGGCTAGCCCCAACCACACTCACTGAGCTTCAGAGCTTCTTAGGCGTTGCCAATTTCTACCACAGGTTCATGTTGGGATTCTCCCATACTGCATGGGCCCTCAGCCAAATAACTAGGGGTGGTGGTAAGGTGAAATTTCCATGGGGCCAGTCCCAATAGCGAGCATTTGAAGATTTGAAGCAATGCTTGTGCTCATCCCCAGTACTTTCACTACCAGACCTGCAGCAACCCTTTGAGATTGAGACAGATGCTTCAGACTATGCGGTGGGTGTCGTTCTCACTCAACACGGCCACCCCATGTCCTATCATAGTGAGACACTATCATATGTTTTCTGTAAGTACCCTACTTACGACAAAGAAATGTACTCCATTATGCAAGCCTTCCATCAGTGGAGACATTACATTCTTTGGAAGGAGATAGTCATTCACACTAATCATAAGCCACTGCAGTTCATGCAGACACAAGGAAAATTGCAGAATGATCTCCATCAAAAGTGGTCCACATACTTGCAGCAATTCCACCTCAACATCAATTATAAAACAGGAAGCACCAATCGTGTCATTGATTGCCTCAGCAGACCGCCAGTCACGGCACTCACCACGGTGCTAGACTCCTGTGGACATGAGACCTCTGGATGGCCCCAACTCTATGAGACAGACCCAGACTTTGCCACCACCTACCAAATGTTGGGTGCAAACGCAGTTGTCGATAATTTCCATCTTCAGGACAGGTTGTTGTGTCATCTGGGCCATATCTATGTTCCATCAAGCAAGCGAGCGAAGATGATCTAGGAATCCCACTACAGTCAGGTGGTAGGAAAATTTGGTGCCAAAAAGACAGTGGTGATGCTATAGAAACATTTCTGCTGGCCGAAACTTCGACAGGAGGTCAGCAAGTATATCAGGTCCTGCACTACCTACGTTATTTCCAAACCGAACACTAAGAAATGGGGCTTGTACACCCCTCTTCCTACTCCTAACAGGCCATGGGAATCCATCTCAATGGACTACATGTTGGGCCTCCCATCCACCAAGCAGATAAATGACTGTGTTTTTGTAGTTGTTGATCGCTTTTCTAAGATGGTGATTCTGGTTGCCTGCAAGAAGAACATCATAGCTGAGGCCATTACCAAGCTCTTCTTTGAACGAGTCTGGGTACATTTTGGAATCCCACAAACCATTGTTTTAGATCGGGACAGTCAATTTATTAGCACATTCTGGTCAAGCCTCTGGTCACTATTGGACACCATGCTCACCAAATCCACAGCCTTCCACCCCCAGACAGATCGCCAAACCGAGGTCGTAAATTGAATGATTGTGCATATCCTTCACATGTATAATTAAAAGCACCCTCTCACATGGGATGAGAGCCTTCCCTATGTCCAACATAGCTACAACCGCACCTTGCATAGCTCAATCGGCCACAGCCCCTTTCAGGTGGGGTTTGGATTCCAACCATTGGGTCCCATAGATGTTGCACTTCCCCTTGTGGACACCTTGACCGACTCATCTCCTGCTCCAACTAAAGCTGACAAAGCCACCCGGTTCATTGAGCGGATCCAACACATCCGCCAATAGGTTTAGGATATCCTACAGAAGTCCAATGACAAGTACAAGCAGCGCCATGATCAACATCGGGTGCCACATAAGTTTCAGGTGGGCGACAAAGTTTGGTTGCACTTGCAGAAAGAATGCCTTACAGGACCCCATCAGAAGCTTCACCCACTCCATTATGGTTCGTACACCATCACCAAGGCCATGGGGGATAATTCTTTTGAGCTCAACATTCCTCCCTTCCTTGGCCTGCACCTAGTGTTCAATGTGAATCTCCTTCACCCTTATTTCCCACCATTATTGGACACCTCAGACGTAGCAGAATATCTGACACCAACAGATCTCAACCCCAACTGCATACAACATGCATCCAATGATCATATTGTGGACACACATATCAAGAGCACTCAACAGCAAAGGATCCAACTTTATCGAGTCGTCAAAGTAGGGTAGCTCCTACACCAAGGCAAGTGGCTCACCCGGGGCCAAATTCAGCAGAAATTTCCTCATCATATGGGGGAACTCAACATAATGGATACCATTTCTTCCTAAGGAGGGAATATTGATCCAGGTGGATATCGGTGGCCACCCACCTTTTCCAACTGGCTCAAAACAGTTTTCTAGCAATTTTGGCAATTTACTATTTTTAGCAATTTTAACTTCCGGGGCCATTTTGAGGGCCTAAATGAAGGTTTTTCGGGATCGAGCTTATAAATGGTAGCCAAATCTAGTATTGAGCCCCAAAAATGAATATCCTCGATGATACCTTTCCAACGGGCTATCATAGGCCTAAAACGAAGATCGTATGCAAAAGTTACGACCCTAGGAAGTTGTTGTACTAACTTACCTAGGCGGGAAACACATGACTTTTGGCGCTTCATCTCCTAGGGTTAGGTTTTTGAATGTCTAGGGTTTTGGGAATTCTTGTTTATTGTAAAAATTCCTTCAGAGCCTCATTTTAATCATCTTCTTATGAATGAGCACAGTCGTCAAATCTCTTCTCAGAGATAAGCCGCCACCATTCCAACAAGCTTGTTTCCGCTGCATTTTACAGTTTCATCTTATTTCCTTATTGAATAGAAAATCATTTTTATTGTATCTCTGTTATTTTTTGTTAAGAACCTGTTAATAATCTGTAGTCATTTTGTTCTACTCATAAAATTCGGATCAATGTGTGCATTCCTTGCACAGCGTCTACAACATTCCTCTATCCCTGTTGAGCTTCAACAAATCATCCTGGATTCTGGTCTACGCACTCCTTGCATGGGCCCTGTGTGCTCCTCGACCAAAGGTTTCAGAAGAGAAACACTTCAAACTTATGCAAAACTCATAAGTTCATTCATAAAACACAAAACACATGAAATACATGCATGAACAGGTAAACATGAACAGTAACAATAAACTCGTTCAAGTAATTAGCCCAAAGATAGACAAACACACATTTGAAGTAAACTACTTCTCATATATATATATATATATATATATACAGAATTCTTACAAAGCCTCTTTGTGCTTCTTTTTGTTATGGCTCGGGAACAACAAGCTCTTCTTCAACAACCTCAGTAGCCTCTAAATGAAAAAGAAAACAAATTGTATACATGGAGGGGCTTCTCGAGCCTTCCCTCCTTTCTACCTACTTCTCTCCTATCACAATAAATGAGAATTTACAAAATATATATGAGCTAAGCTCAAAATCTATACAATACTATCTATACATTAAGGAACTATATCTGCTAAGATTTCTTAAGATGGCCTGAGCATCCAAATATTAAAGATCATTTATTACATTGAGTTTTCATGCTTTTAAAAATTCAAAAAGGCACTTTCCCCTTTGGGAATCCGATCAACTCCTTATTACGCAATGGATGATTGGTTGTCCTCCAATCTGGCTTCTTTTTCATGTTGATGTCAATGCTCCTACATCATACTCCTCATGCCAAAAAATTCATGGACTCCTATCCATGAGCTCTTGCACTGTCTTTTCATGATTCTGAATGTCTGCTTGACTTACCCAGCTGGACTATTCTTTTGGATGGCCTTTCCACTTAACCAGATATTCAAAATAAGTCTTCCTTCTGGTCTTCTTACCAATCTTCTGATCTAAGATCTTCTCCATTTGTAACTTCTCTGCTACTGTCATCTGTTGTTTCCAGTGAACCTCTTCCTGGTCCTCTATCTCCCTTGTGTCTTCCATCCTATATGGATAGAGTTCTGTCAAATTGAAGATCGGTGATATTCCAATATCTTATGGCAATTCAATCTCATAAGCATTTGCAACAAACTTTCTAAGGATCTTACAGGGTCCTATCTTCTTCATTTTCCACTTGATTTTATTTTCCCTGTGGGAATCTCTCCTTCCTCAAGTGTTCTAAGACTTGACCTCCCACTTCAAATTTTTCCTCCCTTATTTTATTATCTCCTCTTCTCTTATACTTCTTATTTCTCTATTGTAGCTACTCCTTAATTTTTTCATGCAATTATTGCATCTTTGCAGCAAAATCTTCTGCTCCCATGCTTTGGAACTCACTATGTCCCAAATATTGTAACTCTAAAATTCCCCTTGGGTGAATTCCATACACAATCTAGAATGGACTTCTTCCAGTGCTTATGTTGGGTGAATCGTTGTATGCAAATTCTACCTGGGGCATAATTTGATCCCACTGACACTGATGTGTAGTGACCAAAATCTTTAGCATATTCCCTAAACTTGTGTTCACCACCTAAGTTTTCCCATATATCTAATAATGATATGTTGAACTATAGGACATATTTGTCCCCAGCTTCTTCCACAATGTTCTCCAAAAATTTCCTACAAATTTGGTGTCTCTATCTGAGACAATTCTCTTGTGAAAGCCATGTAACCTGACAATCTCTTTGAAAAAAAGATTTGTTATATGAGTAGCATCACTAGTTTTATGGCATGGTATGAAATGTGCCATATTTGATAACATGACAACTACCAAAAAGATAGAATCACTCCCCCTCTGGGTTCTTGGTAATCCCAACACAAAATCCATGTTGAGAGCATCCCAAGGCTCATCTGAAATACGCAATGGTTGATAAAGACCAGTGTTTTGTTGTCTTCCTTTTGCATACTAAAAAATTATTAATTTGTTTACAAATATCTTTATTTCAGATCTCATACATAGCCAATAGTAGGCGGAACTCATTTGCGCATAAGTTATGTCATGTCCAAAATGTCCCGCTAGGCCTCCACTATGTTTTTCTTTCAACACATTATCTCTCATTGAGCATCTCGGAATGCACAATTGGATTCCCTTAAATAACACTCCATCTTGAATCAAATACTCCATCCATGGGCTTTTGTCCCTTATCAAAGGATTTGCAAAGGCTTCATAAGCCTCTTTGAAATCTGAGTCTCCTGGATACATCTCCTTAAGGTGTTCAAACCCTAAGGTCTCCACTTGAAATTCCTACATAATCATACATCTCCTACTCAAAGCATCTGCAACTTTGTTTGCACTCCCACTAATATGTTTGATAAAAAAAAGTAAAATTCTACATAAATTCTACCCATTTTGAATGTCTCTGATTCAACTTCTCTTGTCTAGTTATGAACTATAAAGCTTGATTATCACTATACATCACAAACTCTTTGGGAATAAGATAATGCTTCCACTTCTTCAAGGCTTGAATCACTACATAAAACTCTTTATCATATGTGGAATACTTATTCTTTACATCATTCAGATTCTCACTGAAATAAGCAACAGGTTTGTTGTCTTGACTCGATACTACTCCAATTGTTAATCCACTAGCATCACACTTTACTTGGAAAGTCTTCATAAAATCTGGCAAAACTAGAATTGGTTGTTCTGTTATCTTAGCCTTTAATGCCCTAAATCCTTTTTCAACTTATTTTGTCCAATTGAAATACTAATGTTCTTTATTTATGGTGTCCAATATAGGTGTACACATGCTACTAAAATTTTTGATAAACTTCCTATAGAAACTTGCTAATCCATGGAAGCTTCTTACCTAGAATATATTCCTTGGAGATGGTCAATCTCTGATTGCCATCACCTTTTCTGGGTCCATCTTCAACTTATTTGAAGAGATCACAAAACCCAAATATGTGAGTTATGTCTTCATAAAATAACATTTCTTCAAATTTAGTAGCAACTTCTCTTGTTGTAACCTCCTCATCACTAATGTCAAGTGCCTTAAGTGCTCTTCTTTAGTTTTACTGAAGACTTGTATATCATCCAAATATACAATAACAAATTTACCTATGAAGTCTTTGAGTACTTCATTCATCAGTATCATGAATGTTCTTGGGGCATTTTTTAATGCAAATGGCATAAAAATCCACTCATATAATCCTTCATTTGTCTTAAATGTTGTTTTACATTCATCTCCTCTCATTCTTATCTGGTGATAACCAATTTTCATATCTATCTTAGAAAAATAAATTGCTCCACTTAAGAAATCCATTAAATCAACCATAATGGGTAAAGGAAATTTGTACATGATGGTGATCTTCTTGATGGCTCTAGAATCTGTGCACATTCTCCATCCTCCATCTTTATTTGGACTTAACGCAGTTGGCACTGCGCATGGACTCAAAATCTCTCTGGCTAATCCCTTTTCTAACAGGTCTTGGACCTACTTCTTGACCTCTTCATTCTTTTGAGGTGTCAACCTCTTTCTTTCTTTATTTGGCAGACTTGATCTTGGAATAAGATCAATTTGATTATTGATGCTCTTTATGGGTGGCAATGAGCAAGGTAACTCATCCACCACTATGTCAGCAAAATTATCCAACAGTTCTTGAATTTCTTTAGGTAGATCATCCATAGTAGTGCTTGTGAGGATGAATCTTGGATTCCTCACCACAGAAAACTATGTCTCTTGTTCCTTCTTGAATTCATTCAAGAGTTCCTTCCAATTCATGAGAAGTATGTTTGAATTGGCTTCCTCCTTCACTTTCTTATACTTTGTTGGCACCAACATGTGTGTTCGGCCATTATTCTCAAGTGTGTAGGTGTTTTTCCTCCCATCATGTATGACATTTTTGTCAAACTTCCATGGTCTTCCCAACAAAATTGTTGATTAAGGTTGGTTGTCATTGATGTCAACCCTTGAAGAAAGTCCGGTAGCAAATTTCGATAGCAAAAAGGTTTGGGTAATGGACCCAAGACTGTTTCATGTATAATGGTATGAGTTTTAATATATTTGAAGGTAATACTATTCTATATGTATAGTAAATGTCATTCCATTTCTGATGGTATGTGTAATGTCACATAACTCCTCACGGTTAGAGAGTTATGGCCATGACAAGTTGGAGAACCCAGGTTTGGGTAATGCACCCATGTTTGTTTGATGGATAATTGTATGAGTTTTGATATATTTGTATGTAATACTATTCTATATGGATAGTACATGGCATTCCATTTTTGGTGGTATGTGTAATGTCACATAACTCCTCACGATTTGAGAGTTATGGCCTTACGAAGTTGGAGGACCCTCATATGTCATCTAGAAGCCCCAAAAGGTCAAAGTAGTCAAAGTGGTTTAAGAGATTTTAGAAGGTAAATAATAAAGTGAAGTGATGAGTGTACTATAATTCAAAGTTAATACAAAATAAATTATTTAAATAATAAATTTAATGGAGAAATTAGAAGTGGTTTAACCCTAAAATAAGGAAAGTGGGCAAAGTGACCTAGAAGATGCTTCTAAGGAAGCTACTTGGAGAGTATAAATAAGAGGCAAGGCTCTCTCATTTTATATCACAGTTGAGAATATTGAATATCTATAGGTTATTGAGGTAACCAAAGGATATCTGAGCCGAATTTCGATGGCAAGGTGAAGAAAAGAAGGCTGGAATTCAAGGGAGGGTAAATTCTTTTGATGATGTTTTCTAAGGTATGTTATTTACAGGTCATCTCACCATTTTCGCAATAAAAATTTTTCTAGAATGATTCAGACCATGAAATTGATAGGAAATTGAGGAAACATATTCAAATATCTTTGGCACATTTCATCTTGTGGTTCATTGTATTTTTGGATTTACACTCCATGGAAAATAGGGTTTGTGGCTAGTCCTGAAACTAGTCTAAAACAGGGGTTTTCGGGTAAAAACGTCATAACTTATTCATAACATATTCAAATTCAGTAAGACCAAATGTGTTGGTTAGAGTATATTCTTCAGTATTCTGTGTAATATTTTTAGATTGAATCAACAAATATTTCGTGTTGGGTACGCTCTACAAGGTCGCTCTCTAGAATAAGCCAGAATTCAGCAAGGTATGCCATTTTTGTTATAACTCCTTTTATGAGAGGTTCCAAGTAGTGACACCTGGAGGAATTGCATTAAAAAAACTGAAGAACATTGTGTACTATTTTCAGATCTTTATTCATTACAGGTACATAGTTATGATTATTTCAAGTTAGGGTTGTTGACTAATCTCAAACTAGTCATGTGAGACTAAAGAAAAGTTTGATGAAAATGTTATTCTCTTGTTGTGAAAGTTAAGGACGGTTTGCAGGTATGTGATCATATACACCAGGTTTATTACAGATTTACAAATCATATTTGGATGATGAAATTGATGAGGGCTTTTGGTTAAGGTACATGTTGGGTACATGGTTGAGACAAGTAGTTGATGAGTTGGCATATACATGAGGTGTATAGTTGATGATGTTGGTACATATTGATGAGTCATAGTTGATGAGTAGTTGACACATGATTGGTACATACTTGGTACATGGTTGGATGCACTTGTTTATGGTACAAGTTGATTACAGGTTGTTTGGTACAAGTTGGTGCATGGTTGATACACTTGTTTTGTTGGATTACTGAGAGGGGGGGTGAATTAGTAATAGAGAAATTTAATCCTTTTTACCCATATAATCCAAGTGTTATATCAATGTATCATTATCATAAAATAACTGCAGAGTAAATAATCAATGAACAAATGAACAATCATACACATACACAATACACCAGTGTTTTACGTGGAAACCCAAAGCGTGAGAAAACCACAGAATGTTTTTTCTTATATGTCTTGCAGAATTACATTCATTGGAAGCACCAACTTCCTTTTTTTTCAAGACACAACTAGAAGGAGGCTCCAACCCCCTAGTTTCTCAGGCTACAACCTAAGGGAAGCTCCAACTCCCCAATTCTCTAGCTACAATCAGAAGGATATTACAACCCCCTATGTTGTCCGGCTACAACCAGAAGGTGGATACAACCACCTATCCTTGCCCCGTCCAACCACCATGACGTATAAGTAGAATTATGAAACCATTGTCACACTATCACTGTAAGATATATTGTTGTAAACCTGTACCAATACCTGTACCAAATAACCTGTACCAATACATGTACTAAATAACCTGTACCAATAACCTGAACCATGCATCAACATGTACCTCAACTTGTAATCAACCTGTACCATACAAAAGTGCATCAACCATGCACCAACCTGTACCAAACAACCTGTAATCAATCTGTACCATAAAAAAGTGCATCAACAATGCACCAACCTGTACATCAACCTGTACCATGAACAAGTGCATCAACCATGCACCAAACTTGTACAAATAACTTGTCACAACAACTTGTCCAAACAACCTATCACAACAACTTGTCTCATCAATCTTATCAACCAAATTAGATCTACTCACCAATATCAATCACCAAGACAACTCTCAAAGATGTGCATCAACCAATCATAACACAACAACTCATAATCATCACCAAGATCAATATGTGCTTCTAATAATACAAGTATGCTACATCATACATAAACCATGTGTCAAAAATACTACTAACAAGTGCCTCCAACCATGTACCAAGTATGTACCAATCATGTATCAACTACTCATCAACTATGACTCATAAAGATGTACCAACATCATCAACTATACACCTCATGTATGTGTCAACTCATCAACTACTTGTCTCAACCATGTACCCGACATCTACCTCAACCAAATGCCCTCATCAATTTCATCATCCAAATATGATTTGTAACTCTGTAATAGACCTAGTGTATATGATCACATACCTACAAATCTTCCTTAATTTTAACAACAAGAGGCTAGCATTTTCATCAAACTTTTCTCACATGACTAGTTTTGGATTAGTCAACAACCCTAACTTGAAATAATCATAACTTTGTACCTGTAATGAACAAAGATATGAAACTGATACACAATTTTCTTCAATGTGTTTTATGCAATTCCTCCAGGTGTCACTACTTGGAACCTCTCAGAAAATGAGTTATAGAAAAAATGGCATACCTTGCTGAATTCTGGCTTATTCTAGAGAGCGACCTTGTAGAGCATATACCGCATGTAATATTTCTTGAATCGATCTGAAACTATTACATAGAATACTAAAGACTGTACTCTAACCAACACAATTTTTCTTACTGAATTTGGATATGTTATGAATAAGTTATGATATTTTTACCCGAAACACTTGTTTTAGACTAGTTTCAGGACTAGCCACAAACCCTATTTTCAACGGAGTGTAACTCCAAAAATACAACAACCCACAAGATGAATATTTTACCATAGATACTTGAATATGATTCCTCAATGGAATAGCAATTTCATGGTCTGAATCATTCTAAAAAAAAATTATTGTGAAAATGGTAAGATGACCTGTAAATAACATACCTTAGAAAGCATCATCAAAAGAATTTATCCTTCCTTGAATTCTGGCCTTCTTTTCTTCACCTTCCCTCATAAATTCGGCTTCGATATCCTTTGGTTATCTCATACACCTATAGATATTCAATATTCTCAAGTGTAATTTAAAATGAGAGAGTCTTGCCTCTTATTTATACTCTCCAAGCAGCTTCCTTAAAAACATCTTCTAGGTCACTTTGCCCACTTTCCTTATTTTAGGGTTAACCCACTTCTAATTTCTCCATTAAAATTATTATTTAAATAATTTATTTTGTATTCACTTTGAATTATAGTACACTCATCACTTCACTTTATTATTTACCTTCTAAAACTTTGACCTTTTGGGGCTTCTAAATGACATATGAGGGTCCTCCAACTTCGTAAGGCCATAACTCTCAAACCGTGAGGAGTTATGTGACGTTCCACATACCACCATAAATGGAATAACATGTACTATCCATATAGAATAGTATTACCTACAAATATATCAAAATTCATACCATTATCCATCAAACAAACTTGTGTCCATTACCCAAACCTGGGTTCTCCAACTTCTCATGGCCATAGCTCTCTAACCATGAGGAGTTATATGACGTTCCACATACCACCAGAAATGGAATGACATGTGATATCCATATAAAATATTCTTACCTTCTGTTAGTGATATTTCCTGTAGAGGGGATTAGATAGCAGAAGAAGGGGTTAAAAAACCCATTTGTCCTAATTTTTGGGCGATGATGCGCCCATGGTAAGCGACGAGCAAATCCGAGCGGTCCAAATTCGCGCGCCCGGATCAATGGCGTGCATTGGATTCCGGACCCCCCTTGCCTTTCTATCTTTAAGCGGGGGGGGGGGGTCCGGAATCG